>VWZO01018484.1:309953-381021 GCA_013396975.1 Bucco capensis | reverse complement strand
AACTGTTCTATGATTCTATGAATATTTTCAAGAAGTGGTATTATAGGTGATTCTCCTTGCCATGCTGCAGAGCAGTAGATTGAAAATACCCAGTATAATGTATCGTGGGAAATAAGCTCCACGTATATTGTGCCTCACCAACCATACACAGCTTGTTATAGCAGTCAGGGAATAAAACCTATTCTATAGTGAACACTGTGCTTAGAGGAACAGCCTGGGTTAGGTATGGAGATAGCAACACTAGCTAAAGATGCCTTCCATAAGAGATGTTTGCAGGCTCCTGTGTTGTCCTTTGAGAGTACTGAGTCACTTGCAGTGGAGTCTGCTGTGAACTCACACTGGGAATCCCATGGGATACCTTGTCCCTGAAATTGCCTTAAGTGCTCCCTTTAACACTTTAACCTAGATTTGCAATGCATAAAGGCTTATTTTGAGAGGGATAAATTCATTGGTAATTTAGATTTATGGCATGACCTGGTCTTGCTAAAATCTGTTGTCAGCCTGTAATGATCTTAACCAAAACATGTTCAGTGCTGCAGCATCCTGTGTACAGTGATACAGGGAGAAATGTGTAGGTTGTGAAGTGTTTGTAAATGTGTTACTTCATTTCTAAAAAAACCCCCCATGTAGTAGAGAAAAATAAGGCAAGAGAAAGTTGAAGCAGCTATAAGAGCTTGCTATTTTTTTTAATAGAGAACTGACAAGTTTAAGTCTCAAGGTCATAATAGCAATTAATTCAAAATGATTAATTATCAATTTGTATCCAGATTTGCTCTCCATGTCACAAAGCTAAATATAAATTAAATTGCCTTCTGCTGAAACATGGTCACTAAGAAACTAAGACACAGAAGAATCATAGAATGGTTTAGTTAGGAAGGGACCTTACAGACTGTCTCAGTCCAACCCTCCTGCCATGGGCAGTGACACTTTCCAGTAGGCTTGGTTGTTCAAAGTCCCATCCAGCCTGCTCTTGAACACTTCCAGGGATGGGCCATCCATGACTTTACTGGGAAACCTGTTCCAGTGCCTTATCACCTCTCAGTGAAGAATTTCTTCCCAACATCTAATCTAACTCTCCCCTCTTTCAGTTTAAAACCATTCCCCCTTGTCCTATCACTATCAACCTCTGTAAAAAGTCTCCCTCTTTTTTTTTTCTTAAGCTCCTTTTAAGTATTAGAAGGGTACAATAATGTCTCCCTGGAGCCTTCTCTTCCTCAGACTGAACAACTCCAACTCTCTCAGTCTGTCATCATAGGAGAGATGCTCAAGCCCTCTGAATGTCTTCATGGCCCTTCACAGGCATTTTACTTGAGGAACATTATATAACAACCCATAATTTTGGTTAAAATGAGGTGGAAATAGCTCTTAAATCTCCATTATAGTACACAAACAGGCAACATCTTGGTCTGTCTCACATAACTGTGTTTTGTATCAACCAGAATGGCTAGAGACTTACCTAAAAATGCTGGATATTACACTGGGGATGAATTTTTGTGGTTAGTGACGTTTGCAGAAGCATACAAAGACTTCACTGCCCTGGGCTTTGTGCTGTGTGTTTTGAGGGAGAGAGTTTGTCAGCAAACAATGCAGTGTATTCCAAGAGAGCAGGGAAAGCAATTATCTTCCCTGGCACCCTCAGTTCAAACCCCAGCAATATTGTGGGGTGGGAGCTAATTGCTCCATCTGTTGCTTTGGGCTTCTCAGAGGGAGAGGAGCTGTGTCTGGCACACTGGCTGGAGCACAGCGCAGCGAGCGCGAGGAGAGGCTGGCCACACAGCCTGGGCCTCGCCAGCAGCCACGGGCACGATCTCGGCACACAGTTCAAGTGCAGTTCTGCTCTTATTGCATTGGCTTTATTAGAACCTTCATGATTTCAGTTACATCATTGCAGTAGCCTGAGCTGGGATGTGTGTGTGTGTGTGGGGGGGGGATCTGTCAGGCTGGAATCAATGAGGTTCATTGTTTTCAGTCAGAACTTGGGTAATCATAGAATCCTAGAATGGTTTGGGTTGGAAGGNTGCACTGTTTGCTCATGGCCAGCTTCTCAGCCACCAGCACCCCAAGTCCTTTTCTGCAGGGTTGTGCAGATATGGTTTTGCCTGTTGGTTCAGTGTGATCCTGAACAAAGTAAAGCTTGCTGTGTCTTCAGACTGCTGTGCAAAACTGCCTTTTGGAGCCTGCACAAATTGCCAGGGCCCAATAGTGCTTCTACATGCAAAAAAACCCAGTCCTTAGCATACACCAATTTGTATTAATCAGAAAATAGCTTGAGTTGGCAGGGATCTTAAAGCTCATCTAGTTCCAGCCCTCTTGGACAAGGATGCCACCCACTAAACCAGGTTGCCCAGGGCCCACCCAGCCTGGCCTTGGACATTGCTAGGGATGTAATGGTTGATGATGATTGATGGTCTGCTTTACTGTGTGTAAAAAAATGTGCATTGGCTTTGCTATCTTCAAATGTGTCCTGCAGTGTCTTTCTGTGCTTATAAATATGGATGATGTTCTGATCTATATTAGCATTGCTTTGTAATCTTACATTTAGGAACTGCTTGGGTATTCTGGAATGGCAGTTACAAGATATTTGTGAATTAAAGATGTAGACTGAGCTGTTTACTGGGATATACTTTTTGTTACTGTTCACACTCCAACTTTAAAAAGTAAAAGGATGCACCTTTTTTTAGCTCATGTGCAGGTAGAGCCTGGAATTTCAGCTTTCATCCAGTATATTGATTAGCACTCCACACTTGGTTTCAGGCAGCTTGTGTTATGGTTTTAGGTAGCTTAAAATAATAATAAGACTATTCAAGCCCTGTGTGGCAGGGAGAATTTCTGATTGTTCAGAGTTTGTATCAATGTCAGTTAATAACTTTTACTTCCATTGTTTAAACTGCTTGTGAACATTCTGCTTGTAAACTCCTCAGTGTCTTGGGCAGT
Source organism: Bucco capensis (assembly GCA_013396975.1). Taxonomy (NCBI): domain Eukaryota; kingdom Metazoa; phylum Chordata; class Aves; order Piciformes; family Bucconidae; genus Bucco; species Bucco capensis. The sequence goes on along the minus strand of VWZO01018484.1, from coordinate 378,087 downwards.
GAGGGAAATTTTGTGAAGGAGTTGGTTTTGTGTCATCTAAGCCATCTTCTGCAACAGCACTGCATTCCTGTTCTATTCCATCTTCTGCAACAGCACTGCATTCCTGTTCCATTCCATCTTCGGCAACAGCACTGCATTCCTGTTCTATTCCATCTTCTGCAACAGCACTGCATTCCTGTTCCATTCCATCTTCCGCAACAGCACTGCATTCCTGTTCCATTCCATCTTCTGCAACAGCACTGCATTCCTGTTCCATTCCATCTTCGGCAACAGCACTGCATTCCTGTTCCATTCCATCTTCGGCAGCAGCACTGCATTCCTGTTCCATTCCATCTTCTGCAACAGCGCTGCATTCCTGTTCCATTCCATCTTCTGCAACAGCACTGCATTCCTGTTCCATTCCATCTTCTGCAACAGCACTGCATTCCTGTTCTATTCCATCTTCTGCAACAGCACTGCATTCCTGTTCCATTCCATCTTCTGCAACAGCACTGCATTCCTGTTCCATTCCATCTTCTGCAACAGCGCTGCATTCCTGTTCCATTCCATCTTCTGCAACAGCACTGCATTCCTGTTCCATTCCATCTTCGGAAACAGCACTGCATTCCTGTTCCATTCTGGGAGCTTCTTGGTTTAACATCAATTGTAAAGCCTGGCTTTGTCTTGTTTGTAAATGGCTGCTGGCAAGACTTGTCAGCCATTTGCAGAGTAGGTAGAAAAGGAAAGGGAAGGGAGGGAAGTTATTAATACTCAGATATCATTTGCTGTCTGATTGGCTTTAATGGCACGTGAATGGGAGCTGTGGTTACACATTTCTGGGTGTGTAACCGGCTCAAGTTCAGCTGAAGGTGTGTTTGTGTAGATGTATCCATAAATTGTGGTGAGATGGCAACAAGGTTTCTTTCTCCAAAAAAAGAATGTCCTTTTATAGCTATGTCCTTTTAGGGCTACCAAGCTGCTAAAGGGCTTAGAATATAAGCCTGAGGAGGAAAGACTGAGGGATCTGGGCCTGTTTAGCCTGGAAAAGAGAAGGTTGAGGGGAGACCTCCTGGCTCTCTAGAACTACCTGAAGGGAGGTTGTAGAGAGGCAGGGACTGCTCTGTTCTCCCTGGTGGAGAGTGATAGGACAAAGGGAAATGGATGGAAATTGTGCCAGGGGATGTTCAGGCTAGACATTAGGAGGAATTTCTTTGCTGCAAGGGTTGTGAGCCATTGGAACAGGCTGCCCAGGGAGGTGCTTGAGTCCCCATCCCTGGAGGTGTTTCAGAGCCAGGTAGATGTTGCATTGGGAGGCATCATTTAGCAGGTTGCTAGGGCTAGGACAAAGGCTGCACTGATGATCTCCAAGGTCTCTTCCAGCTGGAACTGTTCTATGATTCCATGTCTACAAATAACAGCACTGGAATTGCTAGTATGGTTTTGTTAGGGAATGTGGTTGAAGGAGAGCTCTCATAATCCTTACTAACATCCCCATGGGATGTGGGAGACAGTTCATTCTTCTGCCTCTCATGTGAGGAAGAATTGCTTGTGAAGGCTGAAATGTCAGTCAGTTGTTGTAGGTACAGTGGTTTTGAAATGGCCAGAGAAGGAAGAGCCCTGGAAGGATTGTGCTGCTTCTGACAGTGCTGTCTTGATTTGCATGGAAAATTGTCCTCTCCTGTGTTGTGTCCAGAGCAGGGTTAGATGACTGAAAAGCTGGCTTTGTCACAAGGTGTTTGTGCAGCTGTGGGTTTTAGTTCCCTTTTTCTTTTGTTGCTTGCATTATGCACACCCCAAAACCTTGAGTCAGCTCTGCTGATTAGCTCATCAAATGTACCAACTCCTCAGCACTAAACTTTGATCTTTGCTGTGTTAGAGATTTGAATAACAAAGCAAGTCTGTGATTTTCTGTTGAGGAGTCAGAAATAAAAAGCACAAATTTAAAGAGCCCTGGAGGTTTCTTAGTAGTCTAACACTCTATTTATGAGACTTTATTTTGCAATATGCTTCACTTAACTCTCTCTCCTTCTCTAAATACCATCACTGAGCCTTCCAGCCAAAGACACAATGATGCTCTTCATTTGCTCAGACAAAGGCTGCTAGGGGATATGCACAGAAAACAAAACTGAAGCACCAACTTAAAGCTTTCTTCCTATCTAGCTGACACAGGAGAACCAAGAGAGCACCTTCCTGCCTCCCCAGGTACTTATAACAGGACTGGGAGACCCTACCACTATTGTTCACTGGTCTGCTACTTCTCAGCCCTGTTGTGGTGGTAGCAGCAGCAATGCAAAGAGTGAAGGTTGCATAGCTCTGTCTTAAAATTACCACTGTCAGGGGTAAAAAGCACCTCATGGCAAGGAGCTGCTCTCACTAGGGTCCCATTTCTTCTGTCCTTGTCTGTAGCATGTCCTGCTATCCCTGGAAGAGGGTGAAGATGTTTGTTTGCAGGACTGAGTATTTCCCTGAGCCACAGCGTGTGATTCAGGTCATGGGGAAAAGATTAATTTTGCTTTACTGACTTCCCAAATTGTGATGTGTTGAGGCTGAGAAAAAGGATGAGTTATCTTTCTTGTTTGTATGATTAATTTTCAGAATTTACAATTTAGCATGTTTTTAGATGGTTACTGCTATTTTCAGCTGAAACTTAAAAATAGAAAGATCAACACTTTGGAGCCAGGGGGATGATGGTTCTTAGTTTGAAGTTGAAGATAATTGAACTGACTACAGGAGAAAAGCAAACTCAGGTTTGCATTGAGGGCTGATTTTTGAGGAATTGTTAGCTGTAGCAAGTAATATTGATAATATTGATTTGTTTTTGGAGATTCAAGAGTCTGACAGAGCACTTTTCATCTTGTGTCTGGTTTTTGCAGTTACACAAAGGAAAACTGAGAGACATTTATTATTGTTATAACTATTCCCCTCCTATTCTCTGTACCCAGGTATGTAACTTTGACTAAGCTGTTCAACAAAGTGACAGGGCTGTGACATATTCTTGGCACCTGCAATAGTGGCTGCAGCTTACTGTTTTTAGAAGTTTCAAACAACCATGATGGGAGACTTATTCCAGGTCAGGAATTTGGTTTTGTTGAAAAGGTGACAAATACGTACTACTTAAAACACTACAAAGCCTGCAAGAAACTATATTTAAACTCAAAGCATATAAATCCAAAAGTCCCAGAGAGTGAAAATAAACAACAAGAAGACACATTTTCAGATACTGAAAAAAAAATTACCTCCCACCTCTTCCCCTACATGAAATGAATTTCATAATTTTGATGCTATTTTTGCTTAAAGACCCCTGGGTATGTGTGTACTTACTGGCTGCTACAGGAGGGAGGTCAGTGAGGCTGAACTTGCAGGTGACTTCCAGTAGAGCTGCATCCAAAGGAAGCTGGAGCATCCCAACAAGGTGTGTAGGGTAGAAGAGAATTTTTGCCTACTGTTGCTTGTGTGCTTGTTTTGTTGACACCAGTTTCCACAAGAGCCAGAACTGAATCCTCTCATGTCAACTCCGTAGATCAGAAGAAAGTAAAATCTGAGGGAATAACAATCCTTGGTTTGATTTTTTTGTAGCTTAGCATAGAACAAACATGACAGGAACAAGCTTGCTTTCTTGATGAAAACCAAACAAAAAACTTTGGTGCTTGGGTGTTCTGTGAAGATACATTTCATGTACAAGAAAACATACAACCCCCAGAAGTAAGGCTGCTTGTAGAGCATGGCTCACTGCAGAAAGGAAATGGGCAGACATGCACAGACAGGCACACACGTGCGTGCACACATCCACGTGGACTTCAGCACGGGGTTCTATATACATGAAAGTCAGTGACATGTAGTAAATGGGACCTGACATGCTTTAAATAACTTTGTGATTTGGTGCTGTTCCATGTCCTAAAACTCAAGAGCATTGCTATAAAGAGATTTTGAGATATGGATGATCTTGGCAGAGGGAGCCCTGAGCGATTGGCTCGGAGAATATTGTGAAGCAAGTGGTAAGAGCAATTGCATAAAGACCAAGTTTCAGTTCCAGGAAGAAGCTTGGATAATAGGAAGTTGCAGATAATTTGACATCTATCTATTTTAAATTTTGATACATTTTCATAGTAGTAGATGGTCTGTTGATGGAAGTGTATGTGTGTAACCAGCAGATCAGCCTGCAGGGAGGAACTTACTAATTTCCAAAGCTTTCAGGGAAACTTGAGCATCAGGAAAACAGTAATGCACAGACAGGTGGCTCTATGGGGAGCAGATGGGGCTCTTGGCTCTCCTTCCATCCCACTGCCATACCATGCCAGTCTTCATGGGACAAGGACACTTTCCCCCTGGTTTTTAGTGCTTGTGCACATAATTGAAAGAATCACAGAATGTTAGGGGTGGGAAGGGACCTCTGGGGATCATCCACTCCAACACCCCTGTCAGAGCAGGTTCATCTAGAGCAGGTTGCACAAGATGCCATCCAGGTGGGTTTGGAATGTCTCCAGAGAAGGAGACTCCACCACCACTCTGGGCAGCCTGGGCCAGGGCTCCACTGTCCTCAAAGTAAAGAAGTTCCTCCTTATGCTTAGATGGAACTTGCTGTGTTCAAGTTTATGGTTTGTCCTGTCACTGGGCACGACTGAAAAAACCTGCCCCATCCTCCTGACACCCAGCCATTAAATATTTATCAGCATTGCTAAGATTCTCCCTCAGTCTTCTCTCCTCCAGGCTATACAAACCCAGCCATTCCATGAATAGCCCTTACCTTCAGTGTTAATGACCCACATCAAGCACTCTTTTACTTGCTTTACTGTCAAAATTGTTCACTGGGAGTCTGCTTAGACCAGGAATGAGATGGAGACTTTCGGAGAAAGGAGCTGGATGGAAGCCTCTCCATGTGTCCTGCATTGGCTACTTGTTACAACTTTCTGACCTGGGGCACCAAACCTTGCCTGTGAATGTACAGCAGCTGTGGGACTGAAAGATGAGTTGAAGCTTAGAATTGTACAATCATTTAGATTGGAAAAGACCTTTAAGATCATGAATCATAGAATCCTAGAATGGTTTGGTTGGAAGGGACCTCTGGAGCTCATCTAGTCCAACCCCCCTGCAGTGGCCAGGGACATCCCCAACTAGAGCAGCTTGCCCAGAGCCCTGGCAAGCCTCACCTGCAATGCCTCCAGGGATGGCAACTCAACCACCTCCCTGGGCAACCTGGTCCAGTGTTCCACCACCCTCCTGGGGAGGAACTTTTCTAATGTCCAGTTTAAATCTACTCTTCTCCAATTTAAAACTATTGCTCCTTGTCCTTTCACTGCAGGCCTTTGCAAACAGGCCCTCTGCAGCCTGCTTGGAAGTTCCCTTTAGGTCCTGGAAGGTCACTAGTAGTTCCCCTGAAGCCTTCTCTTCTCCAGGCTGAACAATGCCAGCTCCCTCAGCCTGTCCTCATAGCAGAGGTGTTGCAGCCCCTGAGCATTCTCGTGGCCTCCTCTGCACCTGCTCCATCAGCTCCATGGCCTTTCTGTGTTGAGGGCTCCAGAACTGGACACAGTATTCCAGAGGAGGTCTCAGCAGAGCAGAGTAAATGAAGCCCAACTGCAAGGCTAACACTGCCCAGTCTACTGCTAAGCCATGTGCCTAAATGCCACATCTACATATCTTTTGAGTACCTCCAGGGATGGTGACTCAAACACTTCCCTGGGCAGCCTGTTCCTTATTCACCACCCTTTGGTGAATACTCTTTTCCTAGTATCCAACATAAATCTCTCCTGGTAGAACTTGCACTTGGGCAGAAGAGATCCTGGCAATTCAGGTCTTGTGTTTTTTCTGTGCAGAGCAGTTGGTAAGAGATGTGGATCAGATTAGAGGAGGCTCTGAAGGAGCAGTCTGTGCTGTGAAGGGCAGGTTACAGCAGGGGAGAAGAGGAAATGATGTCTTCAGAAACACTCTTTGGTTTGTATTGGATTATTCTCCCTTTAACCCCATTGACAGGTGGTGTCCTGTGTGCAACCAGCACCTTTGGCTTTTTTCTAAGTCCCCATACGCATACAGCTTAAGGAATTAGGCCAAATTTGCATCTCAGGTCACAGTGGAAGCAGAGCAGGATACAGAAATCCCTTGAACAGCAAGTATTATATCTGTTCTGTCCTACCCAGACACAGAACAGTAGCTAATCCTCTCTCTTGGAAAGAAAACCCTGAGTGATCCTGTATCAGTGACCCTGAATCTGTGGGTGTTCCTTCAAGTTCAGGATGGGAATTTAAAGTGGAAACAGACATTGTGTTAGATGATATGTACACAGGTGAAAGAGGAAGAAAAACCATGGCAGATGGGATAAATTGAATGTGTCAGTACAGGCAAATGTACAACGTTGCAGCATTAATACAGGCCAGTGATGGAGCTGTTAGTAGTGGGAATCCACAGAAAAACAAGGCTAGGAAATAGCAGAGGTCTTTCTTACTATTAAGCCTATGAACCTTTAGGCTACTGCCTATTAAGGGTATGCAATAAAACATCCTCAGCTGTTACCAGAACACATTTTGTTGCAATGACTACAATCTAGTGAAAGCATTGGCTGCATTTCATAGTGGCTTCTGGAAGTGTGAGATACTTCACAGATATATTAGAGAAATACTTGAAAACACTTTGGGTCTGCCCTCAGGCCACTGCTATAATGTTGGGCTGCTTGCTGCTGTATTGTTAATCTTTCCTTTTCCCTCTGTACTTGGTTCCATGCCAGCACTGCAGTATAGGAAATCAAAATGTCAGCAATGACAAAGATGTTTGAAGAGTGAGGCCTTGCTGACAGGGAGCTGGGTGCTGGCCTCCCTGTCAGCACCCTCCTGTCTCTGTAGATGAAGGATCATCATTAAAATACAATTTAGCATTTTCCCAGGTTTTGAGAGTGGCTGAAGTTGAATATATTTTGATGAAGAAGTCCAATTGAACTACCCTGCCTTGTTCTTTTAAAACACTTCATTAAAATAAGTTAGTTAACTGCCCTTTCAGGTCAGTGTTACAAACTGGTTTGCCTTCCCATCCATCCCTGGAAGTCATTGCTGTATTTTAAGCAAGGTTTCCCCTTTCCTCTAGTGTTGGATATTAAATTATGCAAGCAATTATGGTCTGTTTCTACATCTTGTTTTGTATTTCTCTTAGCAGCTGCATTTCAAACTGTACTTAAATGGAAGAAGGGGCACATCAATCATTTTTGAAGGAAGTGGCATTGGGTGGGAAAGGGATTTGATGCAGTTTCATTGTTTGACAGTTTCAGCCCTTCCATATTGGCCTTGTGGTCCCTCAACAAATGCTGTAAACAGTCAATTATTTTTGTGGCTAAACAGTGGCTGAGTCTTCAGTATGTTTTTTTTTTTGGTGTTTGGAAACCCAGTGATGTAGAAATTGGAACTTTCTGAGTGCTGCAATATGTTCCATTCAAGCAACCACACATTTTCATTTGGCCACAATAATACTGCTTTAGCACCCTTATTTGGCATGAAAGATGATAGCTAGCCCCTTGTGACCATATTATTCATAAAGTACAGTGTAGGACAACAAATAAAATTTTTTAGAGGACCCAAAAAGGATAAGATTCAATACATTGTACAGGAGAATAACTGAACTGTTCCTGAGCATGCAGGAAAATAATTGACATATGAAGTTAGGTTTTGTTGAGCCAGCAATGTGTCTTCAACACTTGTTGATGGGAAATGGTATCTCAAGTCATGGCAAATAATTGAGTGACCCTGAGTAGTTCAACACAAGTTGACCTTATCACTGTCTACAACTCCCTGCAAGGAGGTTGTAGCAAGATGGGGGTAGGTCTCCTCCAGGGTTAACAGGGAGAAGATGAGAGGAAATGGCTTCAAGTTGCAGCAGGGGAGGTTTAGATTAGATAGAAGGAGAAATTTCTTTCCTGCAAGGGTTGTTCAGTCTTGTCCCAGGCTGCCCAGGGAGGTGCTGGAGTCACCATCCCTGCAGGGGTTTAAGACACATTTAGCTGTGGTACTTAGGGCCATGGTTTAGTGGCATGGGAGTGATAGGGATGGTTGGACTTGGTGATCTTAGAGGTCTTTTCCAACCTTTGTGACTCTGTGATTCTGTTCTATGCCAAAGTTTAAGTGTCCATATCATCTACACATGTGCAGTGAACCTTTATGAACTATATCTGAGGAATTTAAGGATGAAAGCAGAAACGTCCTACAGGAATTACTTTAAAAACCAGTAGAAATTAATAAAGAATTATGTCTACTCCTGACAATATTTAAGACCACTATATAAAGTTCTATAGCAGGAATAAAATCAAGTGTTAAGTTCTATACAAGGATCTGAAGCACTACATATTGAATGTAATAGAAAATTAAGTATTTTGTAAGGTACTTTCTCATAAGGGATAACTAAATATCACTAGTCTCCTGGACCTTTAATCAATATGAAATTCAATTTAAAAGCAAATAAAAGGGATAACAACATTTCTGCAAAGAGAAAATCACAATATATCACAGTCCTGAGAACATACACAGTACTAAAGTAGAGCAGAAATGTTTCAGCAGCAGAAAACAACAGGCACGAATGTCCTTTGAATGGTACTTGCACACCAGGAAAGAACTGTTGGCAGAGTGCTCCAGTGTTTCATGGAAGGAGTAAAGACATCAATGATACAGCATGTGTAATGAGGAAAGGGCAGGCTCCAGGCTTTGTAGGATCAAATAAGGGTGACTTTGTTGAGTTTTGTTTGTTGTTTTTGGTTCTGGAGTTCTGTTTGTTTTATTTTTTTCAGTTGTTGGTTTTTTTTAATGACCTAAATCATTTTCCCCCTTATTCAGTTGCAGAACAGTGAGTAGTATTCCACATGAGTGCACCCAGGCAGACCTGGGCATAGATAATAATTCAAACCTCCAGAAATACACAGGCTGCAGAGGTGTAAAAGCACATTGCAAATGCACCATTATTCTTTGTGGAAGAGGATACTGGCTGTTTTTTTTTCTGAGGGCTACTGGTGATGAATTCTACTTGTTTGAGGTTCTTAGGTCTGTGAGGTTTTATTTTCTCTGTAATTGCATAAACCCCAGAAACTGTGTTATAAACAAGGTCCAAGTTCATCATCTATGACGAAGGATTTGCATTTGCAGTGATCCTCACTCTGAAGATGCACTTTCCTCAAGTATTTGCCAACAGATAGTTTTGATTTCTTCAACTGCCTGGTGAAATTATTACAATCTTCCTACTAGTAGTTTGAAAGACTTCACCATTTAGTAGAAAAAGCATTTTTCAGATAGCTGACCTTTTCCATTTCTGCTTACTATAAATGCAATTAATGTTCCTGTTTCTTTAGAGCTACAATATAAAGAAATGTCAATGGCATGTTATGGCTGATTTGATCCTTTAAAAGAGACATATAAGAAAGGAAGAAATAAAGGGAAGAAAATAGACAATTTCGTAGGAAAGTGGGTGCTTGCAGAGGTGCCTCTTGTCTATGTCATTGTAGCACGGTCACATTGGTATTTTTGATGTGTTCTTTTGTTTGGATTTCATCACGAGTGTGGTAGATGAGATGTAGTTTAGTCCAAAATCTCTCACATCACCTGATCCCATTTTAAAAAGTATTTTTAAAGGTGATGTATTGAAACATGCCAAAGGTGTGTGCTAGCAGAATGGCTCTCAAATACCCTTGTGCCATTGACCATACCTCGATAATATCTCCTGTTTGCCTCACATCACATGAAAGTCACATAAATCATTTCACTCTGTTCTTCCCTCATATCGAAAATGATATTGTTGTGGTATCTGCAAAATGTTGAGGGCTTTTTTGTGGTGGTGTTTGGTTTTTTTTTCTTTGCCTTTGGAGAATGAAAAGAGCAGCATTCAGTGGCCAGCATTTCAAAGGGAGCTACTAGCATGGTTTCAAGTAGTTCTTTTAGATTTAAATGAACGTCTGACCAAAATACAATTTCTTAACATTTAAGCCAATACTATGAAGTAGAAAACAAGAAAAATAAAAATCTCTTGTTGTTTGGATTGTGTATGTAGCTGTAAATATTTTATAGATCTATGGGCCAGCCAAGAAGTAAATATCCAGTCTGCCCATTGTGACTAATTAGGAGATATCTGAGCCTTCTACTGACAAAGTGCCTTCAAACACAAAAGGCTAGCAGCATGGCAAAGGAATATTCCTTATTGACTTGCACTCTTCTGTGTTTGTACCTTCATGCTGTACAGCTGCACACAACCTGAGATGTCTGTCTGCTCAAAGAGAAATCCAATTGAGCTTCCTGATCTAGTATCTAGTTCTAATAATGTCAGAAGAGATGGGCTAAACCTTTGCTATCACTCTATATACATTTAAAAGTAAAGAAACAATAAAAAGTGGGCAGAAGATCTGTATTTTATAGCTGTGGCCTTTGGCAAGAGCAGTGTATGCTTCTATAAATTCTGTTTGATATTGTTGTATCTCTTATGTGACAGAGTTGAAAGAGTGTAACTGCAGAGAATCCAGGCAGGAAAAACATGCTAGCCTAGTGCTGCTCAGATATGGGAAGGTGGCCACAGCTTTGAAACCAAGTTGTTCACTTTCTTCTTCTTTATCCTTCTGTGGAAGACTGGGAAAAAAGAATGTTTGAATGCTGCTCATTTACATCAAGTAACTTGTTCGTTCACACAACTTTCATTGTCTCATTTTTTTTCTCCTCTACAAATAAATTGCTAGAGGAAAATGTGTCTGGAGAAGATGTTTTTAAATGCCTTTGAAGATGCAAAACCAGCAAATGGAACCTGCAGTGGTATAAATATCAAAGATCAGCCCAAGGAAAATCAAAGGATTTCTTTGAGTACATCAGCTTGCCCATAAAGTGAAATGCTTCAAGTGCTGCATGTATCCCCTATGCTGGGCACCTTACTCTTGATTTGGATGCCACCCAAACATAAAAGGATGTGCAGTACTTAACAGCTGTTTTCTGTACAATTCCACTTGTCAATTCTAAAGCAATAATTCTGCCAAACTTTCTTCCTTAAATCCTCCATTTTTAAACATTCTGGGGGTGCAACCAGCAACTCTTCTCACTCAAAACTGTGAACAAACCACACACTCTTGTCCCACAACTTGGTATCTAATATCTAATCTAATACCAGATTGGCTAGTTGAATTAGTATTCCTGCTCTTAGTGCTCCACTGTTTTGTTATCAAATGTTATATCTCAGTATACTTAGGTAGAGAGTGTATGATATGTACTGAAGTAGTCCAGGATTGAATGCAGAGTGATAGTACTTACTAGCTGGCTAATTCTGCTGGGCTTCTAGTCTCTGTTAGCCCATGGGAGAAGTGTGCATGGCTTTGCAGAGAAAACCACCCCCAGCTTCTGCATCCCACTTTTCTCTTGTCTCCTGCAGACTTACTCCTGTATCAGGGCAGTCAGGGATTCATTTTAATGTCAATAGGATGTACACATNAACCCAAACCATTCTAGGATTGTATGATTCTTTTTGTATTGTTATGAATGTTTTGCTCTTTATGGCTTTTCAGATTGAAAAAAACAAATAGAGCTCTGTGAGTTTGATTTTTATATTGTCCACTACTGTAGTCTTTCTCAGACTGAAACTCTCTGTTTTGGGGACAACGATCTTGCAGAGGCAAGTGAAAGATCTTTCTCAGTATAATGCAGAGAATGAATCCTCTGCTATAGAACTCGAGGTGTTAGTGGTGCAGGTTTTTATCTCTTCAAGGAAGAGCAAGATGCTCTTCTGGCACAAGTTTTTGCAATTATTATCTTTGGATGTGTTCTAAACTACTGGGTATTTAGAGGAGGGGGTTTGAGGTTATGGTTTGTGGTTTGATGATTGATTTTTTTATATTTTCTTTGTTTATTTTGTGATCTAAGTGTGTTTTTGTGCAATAGCCACATCTTGCTATTTATTGCTTATAAGACTCATTTCATTTTTTATATGATTCTGTTTCCTAAAAGAGCAGAAAAAACTAATGCAGTAGTTAAACTATTCCTGGAAGTTTTAAACTTGAAAGAATCTTTATGATCTGTTAGGGAACAGGGGAAGACTCAAACTGCTTAGTCAGGAGAGCAGCTAAGGGAAACAATCCTCTGAGTATTCCCTGGGTTGTCATCCTTCTGCCTGTCTACATCTGAAAGATCTTCATCATTACAGGGAACATGTCTTGAAAAGCTTTAATAACTTGTAAATGTATGTAGGTTTGATCAAGGCTCTGCTCTCTTGGCCCAGAGCAGCAGTTGCTCCCTGTTTCAGGCACTGCTTGTAGGAATGCTGAGCTGTATGCCATGGAGTGAGGGTCACACCTCCTCAGCAGTGGATGCAGCTCGAGTGTCTGCTTTAGGTCTTGTTTGCTGGAGAAAGGGATTTTCATTAGCACTTCTTGCTGAAAAAACAAAGCTCTTCAGCACTGGTACTACCAGTGTAAGGAAAAAAGATTCTTTGGATTATGAAACAATTTTGCCCCTTGCTGAACAAGAGTAATTATTCTATACTGGGCAACAGCTAAATACCCTTCAGTGTCTGCATGTGCCTTGAAGATTTGGGGGCCAGGAAGAGAGAATAAAATGAGGCATTTCTGGGCAAAGTCTTTGTTTTGAAAGCATTAGGATGTTTTGAGAGGCTCTTAGTTTGATACATGTGTCTAAGGATGTCTTGCCATGAAGCACTGCAGAGTGCATCTGTACCTCCTGGGCAGGTTGCCTTTGAGGACCTGGGAAGTCCTGGAGAAACCCTGTCTTGCACTTAGTAGAATCTCACCCCAGAAAGATGTTTGAAAGGAAATCTCAGTTGCTTGAGCTTTAGATACTTTGTTAAAATATTTCTTTTGGTAATTTTCCAGTTGCTTTAGTGTCTGTGCCTGTTGCTCAAGTCTCTGTGCCTCCAGCACCACATAGGCAGTCCTGGGGGAAGTTGTTGTTAAACTGATAAAAGAGTGAAAAGAAGAAAAGGAACAGTTTTGACAACTTGACAGTAAAATACCAGTTTAATAGCTGTACCCTGTAAAGCTGTGCTGCTGGCTCTGGTGTCCCTGCCAGCCTGGCCTGCAGAACCAAAGTGCAATGTGACACACTGGTTTTATTCCTCCTATAACTGAGAACAAGTCTCTTATGTGTCCCCCCACACACCTTGCCCAGAAGCAGCTCAGTCCATTTAGCACTTCTGCTTTGGCATTAATGGAGGTAGAGAGGGGTGGTAAATGGAAAGCTTCACCCACAACTGGCCCATTACTGTGGGTCTCTCTGTTGAGCATTCATAGGAATGCTAAGAGCTTGTTAGAAGGTTGATCTAGTTACCTTTCTCAGTGCCTGCATTCAAAACATTATTTCCTTTTCCCTGACTCACCTCAAAAGCTTTTCTCCTATCCTCTGAGGATTTTATTGCTTTCAAAGGCCGCAAAGTAATATCCTTGACCACAAGATCAGAAGTATGTGGGAGTACTTACAAGTAATTAGTTTGGGAGAAAGAGGAAAGGTTGCATGAGCTTGGTTCCTTCTGCCAGACATAGGTTAGTTGGAAATATCTTTCCAAATGAGCTGGTACATGTTGGAGCATTGCTGTATGTCATTCTGCTGCCCAGTGCTGCACTTGCTCTCTTTGACAAGTTTTGGGATACCTTTCTAAGAACTAGTGGTCAATGTTCTCTTATCAACTGATGCTCATTTAAGCAGGTGCTTCTTCATTGGACTTGATGATCTCGGAGGTCCTTCCAGCCCGATCGATTCTGTGATTCATATCAATGAACAATGATGCATGTAGGTCAAAGTAGAACACCAAACTAAGGGTTCTGTCTATAAAGGGAGATGTCCACAAGGCTTACAGTGACAGAGAGGATCCTTACTGCTTCCATCAAAGCATTTCTGTAATCCTGCTATTGGTGGGGAGCAGAAATTCCCTGTAATCAAACTTCACATAAGGTTCACAACTTACTTTGGTTTCTATGGATATAACCCTTTGTGTCCATGAAGTCCTCTTTTTTAGGCTTTTCATGGCCTATTTTTTATCTGTCCTCTTAAAGTTGCTTTGATACAGAGATTGTCTCAATAATACTAGAGACAAAGGAACAGGAGGCCACTTCAAACCATCTTTTATTTCTGAAGGACAAGGTGCTGCAGGCTAGACTTTTCATGTGTTGTATTTTTCCCCAGAAGAACTGTAAGTATATGACAAATCTGAGCAACATCTATATTTCTCTTTATTAAATACATGGATCTTAAAGTTATCTATTAAAGACAGAAGTACAAATTTGAATCTACCAGGACTATTCAGACTGTATGTGGAGAAGTATCATCATTCCAAGTAGATTATTATATTGCTGAACTAGTGTTGCATTTTTTTCCACCTTCAGTAGGATGCAATTAAATTATCTAGGGGTATAAAGTGAACTTGGGTAAAATCACCTATATCTTACACCATGCTTTGCTAGAAAAAAACCCTATGTGTAGTATTTTATTCTGGTATCAGAAATAAGACATAGAAGTGAGAGGTCTTAAATCAAGGGAGCAAGTCCATGTGGTGGGCTTGCACAGGGGTGCAAAGGAGCAGCAAACTCAAATCTGTCTCTCTGCACCTCAGCAATCTGTAGTGAAGGAGACAAGGTGTGCAGTGTGTTAACATTGTGTGTCAGGTGGCTTTCCATGAAGATTTCTCTGAAGTGCTTTTGTCCTACAGCAGTGGTATTTTGCTTTCTCACTTTTTCTACACTTGTATTTGCTTTGCTGAGTGGTCCCTGGGATGCTAAATTTAAGTCAGCTGTAATAGCTTATTGAGAGTGAAGTGGAAGGAGCTTCTGACTGCTCTTCAGAGACAGCAATGTGAGTACCCACCAGAGAAGAGTGAGAGCAGGAGGGGACAGTGAGACCACGTGAGTGCCCAAGCTGTGCTTGGAACTGGAGCTGGGACAATACTAGCATTAGAAAATGATGATTTCATTTTAAATGGCCTGATAGATTGGGTGAGTTCAAAAGGCTCTTGGTAGCAATTAGCTTAAGTTGTTGGTACAACATGAACATCATGAATAAAACCTTTGGTAGCATGCAGTGCTAAGGAAGCATTGACTTTTTTTAATGACATACATCCATAAACTCCTAATAACTGCTGTTCTAATCTAGCTTTACAGGCATTCAGAGTCTCCAAGCCTTGTGGTTGATTGATATTTCACCATAGCTCCATATGCAAGGGTATTTCTGAACACTGCAGAAACTCTGCATTTCTGTACCTATATGAGTGGGAGAATTTGATGTCACAGAATCATTAAGGTTGGAAGAGACCTCTAAGATCATTAAGTCCAACCATAGCTACCACTAACGTATCACTAAACCATGTCCCTAAGTAGAGCATCTAAATGTTTCTTAAACACCTATGTCAGATTCTATAAATGTTTAACTAAAAAACTTTCAGACTCCAGTTTTATGCCTGATTGATTGTTAAGTTTGGAGAATGTGTTCATTTAAGAAGAAGAAATAACCCTCAATCTTACTTGCTTGTTGTTTGTGAAATAGTCAGCTGTGTCTATCCAGGAAAGGCCTTTATATTCCATAGCAGCTAGGCTGCTTCTAAAGTGGGCAAAAATAGAGTAGGAACTAGTAGATATTTTTCTTTGTTTGAACATTCATGCATTTTGTCTCAGACTGGAGGAGGTTTTTTTATTGCCAGCTTCTTTTTTTTCTCTTTCTTGAATGGCCTGGAATGTGGTTTTACAAATGAAACATTATTATCTATGTTAAAAAATGCCTATCCCTGTTAATGCTGACAACCACACTGAATCTAATTCAGGTACTTCCTGGGGAAGATACACACAGTTCATTCATATACTCTTGCAAAGAATACCCACTGGGTCCAACCCAACAGATCACACATGCTAAAGCACAACAAGGATTTCCTGTGTATGATCACTGAAAGATCAAACTCAGTGTCCTGTATGGCAAAGTAAATCATCTGAGCTGAAAGATCAAACTCGGTGCCCTATATGGCAAAGTAAATCATCTGAGCTGTTCAAAGAGTTCCTTTTTTTAATCCCCTATGCTGACTGCAGGGCTTTGAATGAAAATCTCTTTTAAAAAGTATTTCCCAAGATTACACTTTTTGCTCTGTTGTTGTGTTGGAAAAAAAAAAAGTGTTGTGTGTTTTGGGAAGAGAGGGATAGAGCTAGGAAGGAAGCTGGTATTTTAAATGCAAACCTCATATAATATGCAGTTCAAAGGGTGCCATAGTTAAACTTTGTGTGTTGAAGGTCTCAAGTTTATAATTGTGTCACTGGAAAGTGTTTAGAAACTCTACTATGTGAGAGACTCCAGGGAAGGTCAGTGGTTTTTCTGCCATGCCTTCATACAGTCTCTGTAATCTACTTTTACCATTAGTCTGCAGCATCAGATGCTCAGAAATACATCCTGTGCTTCTACTTTAGGCAGACACAATACATTTGAGTTTAGAGATTGTTTTCTGACTGCTGATGTAAGTTCAGAGAGCTGTGTGCTGCTGGGCACACAATTAATAAGCTAGGAATGTTATGGTGTTTTTCCTGACATAAATGTGATAGCTCTTGATAATTGGGGGGAAAAAAACCCAAAGCAAAACAAAAACCCTAAATCAACTCAACAAAACCTTCCCCCCAAATACCCAAACAGAAAATGGGGATCTACAGATGTCACAGTATGTGGTTTGGGCTGGAAGTTACTGCCTTACTAACAGCTTCTTTTAGCTCTGTAGTTCAACTCAGCATAAAATTTGAAGAGAAAATGGCTTTTGCCTCTGCAGTAAGAAGTGTGGGCCCTGAAATACTGAAGGGAGAGAAGAAAGATGTTAAAATGTTGTTCTGTGCTGTAGGCAGTTCAGGTCTGTGTAAATTTGGAAGCTTGGATTGTAGGTTGGGAAAATCATCCTTTGTAATAACCTCTGATGACCTGTTGGGTGATGTTTGCACATAACATGGAACTACCCCATTACAGCTCTCTCTATCTAGTAAAGAAGTGGTGACTTGAACTAGAGGAAGGCTATTTTTCCAGTGTGATCCATACCTGTAGTAGTTATAGGAGCATGAAAAGAGAAGAAGGGATGATGGTACAGGCCAACTGCAGAAATGCCAGGGGTAGATCAACAGCATCCCACACTGATTAGGTAAACCCACCATGATTTCTCTAACCTTAAAGTGCTCCTGCTTGGTCTAGCATGTGAAAATGTAGCTTGCAGTTGTTTCCCCTCATACAGCACTATAGGATATTGGGTTTTTTTCCTTTCTGAATTTATCAGCTTGGTGCATTTTTTTCACTGCAACGTCGCTGCTTCTTTTTCACTAGAGATCCTAAATCTTGCCAAATGCCAAAGGGGATTATCAGCATATAGCACAAACTATATGAGTTCTGCTATTCTTGCTGCTTTCCTGATATTCTTCAAACACAGCAGCCCCTTCTGACTGATTCAGTGCTGTAGGATTGCCTTGCACTCTCTTTGGTTCAATATCACCAAGATCCTGAAAGGAGTGGAGCATGTGCCCTAGGAGGCCAGGCTGAGAGAGCTGGGTCTCTTCAGCCTGGACAAGAGGAGACTGAGAGGAGACCTCAGCAATGCTTAGAAATATGTGAAGGGTGAGTGTGAGGAGGAGAGAGCCAGGCTCTGCTCAATGGCATCCAATGGTAGGACAAGAGGGAATGGGAGCAAGTTGGAGCACAGGAGGTTTAGTATTAACACGAGGAGGAACTTCTTTCCAGTAAGGGTGCCAGAGCACTGGCCCAGGCTGCCCAGGAGGCTGTGAAGTCTCCTTGTCTGGAGCCATTGCAGAGCTGCCTGGACACATTGCTGTGTGAGCTGGTCTAGGTGATCCTGCTCTGGCAGGGGGGTTGCACTAGATGATCTTTCTAGGGCCCTTCCAACCCCTGACATTCTGTGATATGTTAATGAGATATTCACTAAATGCAAATCTTGTTTCTGTGCTGTTTTACCTGGGCATGCCTGTCTTTGGAGTATCTTCATTGTTCCATACATTAAAGTTTGAACTCTTATTCAGGAGGAGATATTAACCAGCAAGGAAGAAAATAAGCACATTGAAAAGCCCCAAAAGCAAAGAACTCAGCACCTAGTGACTGCATTTCTGGCTGCATGTACTTCAGGGCAGGTTTTGTACAGCAAACTCTTTGAGCTCTTCCAGCAGATTTCCTCTCTGCTGCCTAGCTACATGACATATGTAGTGGTTGAGGTAGCTCCTGACTAGGTGATGTTACTCACTGCAGAGCAGTCTTTGAAGTGCAATGTGCAAACCTGGCCTGCAAGTATTTAGGGAACAACATGAAGTTATTAAAAATGGAGTAAGTGTCCCCCAGGGCTTTCTTCATATCACTGTTACTGTTGGCTGTTGCTTCCAGGCAGGCTGCAGATGCTGCAATCATTGCTCAAGAGGCCAGGGAAGTATTGCAGTACAGGGTGTCTTGGTTCAAATCTCTTTGGAATATGCTGAAAGACAAACTCTGTCATCACTCTCTTTACCTGTTGTCCTAGCAGCAGGTCTGTCTGAACAGCTACTGGGTATCTGCATGCTTCATCATCCTGTCCTCTGTCAAGAATTTTTTGGGTTGTTTTTATTTTCCATTGTGACATGAAGCTCTGTTGAGCAGAGTTTCCCTTAACATAGTTAACCTCTTGACTGTAGTAAGACTTCAATAAAGTTTCAACTAAAAAAAAAAAAAATCAAATCTAGTTTTGGGCCTTGCATAGTTAGAGATGGAAAGCAGCAGAAAGAGCCCCAAGGAAAGCAGTAAGAGTAATCAGGCATCTGGAAAGCAAGATTTAACCATTAGGACAGTTTTGTCTAGATGCCAGCACATAAAGAACATAACATCCTTCAAGAACACAAAAGGAAAGAGGAGAGTAATCTCCTCCATATGTCTGTAGTGGACAGGTTTAGAAGTAATCAGATTAAATAGCAGCAAGTAAGATTCAGTTTAGGCTTTAATAAAAACTTTTTAATATTGGGGTTACTGAGGCACTGGACTGGATTGTATGAGGAGATTGCACAGACATCACATCACTGAAGAAGAATTTAGCCAACGACCTATTAGGAAAGACAGAGATAAAGATAATTATGGTGTAGATCATTTATAAAGTTCATATTTTGCTGGATGTCTTCTCCTGCTGTGCCTTATAGGTAGTTGCACCCTGCTGATTAATGAAGTGATAGTACTTTTGCAGGGTTTTAGAGCTTCTGATCAAACCCAGGAGGGAAGGGTTTGGGAGAGCACACCTCACTTCTCTGGAGCTGAGGTACAGACTCACATCTTCCCTACTCAGGTCACAACTCAGTGACTTTCTAAAGGGAACTTCCAAGAAGGCTGCAGAGGGCCTGTTTGCAAAGGCCTGCAGTGAAAGGACAAGGGGCAATGGTTTTAAATTGGAGAGGAGTAGATTTAAACTGGACATTAGAAAGAAGTTGCTCCCCACGAGGGTGGTGGAACACTGGCCCAGGTTGCCCAGGGAGGTGGTTGAGTTGCCATCCCTGGAGGCATTCCAGGTGAGGCTTGCCAGGGCTCTGGGCAAGCTGCTCTAGTTGGGGATGTCCCTGGCCACTGCAGGGGGGTTGGGCTAGATGAGCTCCAGAGCTCCCTTCCTACCCAAACCATTCTAGGATTCTTCAGCCTAACCAAGATGGGTGCAGGAGGGCAGGCAGCCTGGGGGAAGGAATTGCCTTCCTGCACCCAAAGAGATGTGGATGCAGCCTCCTGAATGGGTTTGGGACAACCTTGCTTTGGATAGGAGTTGACTTCCCAGTAAAGCTGCACCTTGACCCAACAGTAATACACAAAAGCCAAAACTTAATGTATCATTTCTGCCTCAAGATCCATTTGGCAAATATGAAAGCTATGCTCCCAAGTAGCATTTAGTATCATGCAAGAATGAAACAACAACGAGAAAAAAGTAAATTATATTCATTAGCTACGTGAAGTTTTTTGGTAGTAATGCTTAGAGACTTGTGTTTATAATTAAATGCCCAATTAAATGTGAGCATCTCACCTTGATAATTAAGCAATAAAGATATCAGGCATTGCATTTCTGGATGATTACAACCTGCCTTGGGTGGTACAATAAGGCATGAGGCCAAAGATTAAGTGGCTTAAACCAGCTGAGAAATTCATTAATTCCTAGAAATTTTCTGCCTAGAATGTTTTGTTGCAACTGAGAGCTAGACTTGTACATAAACCCAAGGAAAACGTGTCCTTTTAATTGGGAATTTTACATGATGTGGCCGAGGTGTGGCTGAAAGGTTTAGGTTGCTTGCAATAGTCAGTATATTGAGTGCTAGCAGAGGGTCATTTCAGGCTTTATTGTACTAATTTAGGAAGGCAATTTAAAGGGACAGTGCTGCTTTTAAGTGTCTCAGATGGCTGTAGAATTTAAACATTAAAACAATCCTGAAAACACTAATAATTCTTCCTCCTCTTCATCTTGTTCCTGTTAATTCCTTCTTCTACTTCCCTTCACACTGTTTCAAAAACTAAAGAATTACATCTTTATTCCACCCAAGAATATGCTCCTTATATGCAATAACAAAATATAAGTGAATGCTTATCCATCTCACTTGCATTTGTTCATCTTTCTCTCTCTAAGACTTCCCTTAATATATTCCAAGCCAGTGTGACTTCACCCAGCTCTGCACTCATGTTACTGTGTTAGCCTTAACTGAATTCTCTGGGTACTACTTTGGGATAAACATTAGGCAATAAAAGCATACTGTGGTTGGTATTAAGCAGAGTGCTGAATGTTTAATAGCTTTGTGATTCTATGTGCTTGCTTCATAAACCAAGCAACATCAGAGCCTCTTCCCTGGCATCCAGCTTTCCACCAGAGCTTGAGCACTAATGGTGTTAGTCTGGATTTACAGGCATCTAGGCAAGCTGAAGGTGAGACCTTACCTGGAGTACTGCCTCCAGTTCTGGAGCCCTCAGGACAAGAAACATATGGATGTGCTGGAACATATCCAGAGCAGGGCCACAAGGATGAGGATGCTGGAGCACCTCTCCTATAAGGACAGGCTGAGACAGCTGGGATTGTTCAGTCTGGAGAAGAGAAGGCTCTGAGGAGACCTTATCGTGGCCTTCCAGGATCTGCAGGGGCTACAAGAGAGCTGGGGAAGGACTTGTTAGGATGTCAGGCAGTGCTAGGACTAGGGGAATGGATCCAAACTAGAGGAGGGTGGATTTAGGTTGGATGTTAGGAAGATGTTTGTCACTATGAGGGTGGTGAGACACTGGCCCAGGTTGCCCAGAGAGGTGGTGGAAGCTTCATCCCTGGAAGCTTTTAAGGCCAGGCTGGCTGGGGCTGGGAGCAAGCTGCTCTAGTGCCAGATGTCCCTGCCCATGGCAGGGGGCTGGGACTAGATGATCTTTAAGGTCCCTTCCAACCTTGAGTATTCTATGATCCTATGATAAATAATCAAGCCATTGTAGTGTATGTTGACANGGAGGGTGGATTTAGGTTGGATGTTAGGAAGATGTTTGTCACTATGAGGGTGGTGAGACACTGGCCCAGGTTGCCCAGAGAGGTGGTGGAAGCTCCATCCCTGGAAGCTTTTAAGGCCAGGCTGGCTGGGGCTGGGAGCAAGCTGCTCTAGTGCCAGATGTCCCTGCCCATGGCAGGGGGCTGGGACTAGATGATCTTTAAGGTCCCTTCCAACCTTGAGTATTCTATGATCCTATGATAAATAATCAAGCCATTGTAGTGTATGTTGACAAATCAAATCATTATACATTTTGACGGATTTTTTCCCCCCTTTTTGATCCATTCAAAATTTCTGTTCTTTATTTCCCACTGCTACCATGCACATCCCCAGGAGCTCTCTCTCAAACTCTGTCTTCTGGTTACTTCAGTGTAAAGTTCTCTGAGAGCAGCACAAATTCTCATGTACAACTTTGTGTCAGGGAGGACTTGATGAGTGTTATACAGATGATAGTTTTGCCTGTCATCAAAGATGTGATGCCTGTCTGTCTCTTTTTGGTTGGATGAAGTATAATTGCTCTTCCAGTTGACATTGATAAATGGTGTGGACTAGAGCATCTTCTCCTGATTGCCTCCCTGAATGACATGTGCCATGTGCTGATTTTTGGCTGTGAAACAAACAGTTCATCAGAAGAAGGTAGATTATGAACTGCTTGCAATGGCAGGAGAATGAGACACTATCAAAAGGGCTGTAAGCAAGGGTCTCATGCTCTTTGATGTTCAGTGGGGATGAAGTTTTGTGAACTTATTAGTAAGAAAACAGGAAAGAAGCTCAATTGATGCTCCCAGGATAGGATGTGTGCTTATTCTTTTTTATGCTAAACAACTTGTGAAAGAAATGAAACTAAGAATTATGTACAGTACCACAAGAACTTTTGAGTTGAATCAAATTTATTCAGAATCCTATTTCACTTTTTTTTTTTTAATGCAAACCTGGCATGTCTCAGCACAGATGCAATTGCTGGTTTAGAAATAGAACTGAGATTTGGGATGCACTAAATGTCTTTGGTGACATATTGGCCCAGGTTCTGCTTCATTTGAATAAACAAACTTTGGAAGAGTTTTTGGCTAAGTGATTGAAAGGCAGAGATGAGAATTTTCTTGCCATTTCCAAACTGAAGGATCTTCCAAGCTCTCCCTATTTCCACCTGCAGTGAAACATCTTAGCCTTTCTCTTGTGGTTCTGCAAGTGTTCTGCCCTGGTGCTCATCTCCCTATGTGTCTGAGTTTTAAATTTATTTCCTAATGATTTATTTGTGACATTTTTCTAGGCTGACTCATATTCCTAAAATAATACCTATATTTGTGCACTAAAATTGATCTTCAAGTTCATAAATGCTAGTTTTCTAGCATGGTTGGAGGACTTGCAAGCTTCCTTTGTTTATTCAAGAATTCTTCCTCACACACACATCTCCTATGTGCAGGATCTTCCCGAAAGACAGAAAAAAAGTGCTGCTTGCTAAGAAGAATTGTGTCTTCCATTGTTCACTTAACCTCATTAAACTGTTTTCTGACTTTTCCTAAATAAGATGACTTCATTTTTACATTCATTTGAGCTTCTTTTTTTTTTTGCCATCTGGTGTGGTTTTGGTTTTTTCACGCATTTAGAATATTTGTTTCACATTACATAAGATTCCAGATACAACTTCTAGACCTACCAATCTTATCAGTTAGGAGGCATAGCTAATGTTCTGATTCAACAGAGGTGAAGGAGAGGAGCTATGCTCCTGAACATGTTCTAATAATTAGTCATTATCTTTGAGATGTTGGAAAACTAGAGGATTTGAAATAAGAGTACTCCAAATGCTCAGTGAAATGGAAGGAGCTATTGTGGCCTGTAAAGAGGTAATTAGAGGCACACATTGTGCCTCTATTGGGCCACATCTGGGTAGGAAGTTAAAAAAAAAGGTATATAATTTAGGCATTTGTAAACACTTGGGGGTAAAAGAGTGTAGGATGATACCAAGATTTTACCTATGAATAGCTGAATGGAAATGAAGAAAGAAAAAAGCAAATGAATTCTATTAAACCTCAGTCTTGGGAAATGTATTAGAATTAGTAGCCTCTTTGCTTGGGGCATTTAAGCTTAGCATGGAAATTGCAGTGCCAGATCATTTCCTACAGTGTGCTTTAGCAAGGCAGAGGAGATTATCTTAATGATCTGTGGTCCTGAGGCTCTTCTGAGTCAAGCTTCTTTGTTCCCATAAACATCATGCTTTGGAAAAGATGAATATTTATCATCTTCTGTCACCTTTTCTGCTAGTTGTAGATGTCCAAAACCCAATAGCAGTATAAGCATTTGTGGTGGCAAGTTAGAAGGATATCATATCACAACTTGTCCCTTTAGTAGCAGTGGTTGTGCTTTTGGACTTCTTACATGAAAACCTAATGGATGTGGCACACAACTTGAGCAGTGCATGATGGCATGTGCTTTTGCTCCTTGTGCACCAGAGGCTTGAGCTTGTTCAGTTTAGAGCAGCTTTTGAGTTAAAATTCAATGGTTACAGGTAGTAACAGGCACAGTCTGAAAATCCCTTGTGGTCTCCTGTGGCCCCTGGTGCCATAACTGTGCCCACAGCAGAGGGAGCATTAAACTCATTGCCCACGGGAAAGTGTGGGGAGTGATACCCATGCTCCTAGAATCCTTGGATGGGTAGGATGAGCTCATTAGCCTTCTGGCAGTCATCCTAGGAGAAGGACAACTCTGATTCCAAACCCGGGCACATGGAGCTCGTTTAGCCCTGTGAGGCCTTCCAGCTAAGAGGTTAAACCTCCATCCTAAGGACTTGGCTGCCAGCGTCCAAGCTTGCTAGGCCCTGGCAGATGAACCTTAGGACTAAAGGGTGGGTCCAGCTCTGCGCATGCTGTGTCTCACCTAAAAAAAATCCCTAGTGCAGGCTCGAGGGTGCTATCTGCTATCCTCTTTTTATCAGTGTGCTTGGAAAAGGCACTGATGAGGAGCATGGATGGAGCCCTCCCTGGAGCTTCGTTCATGAAGCCTAGCCACAACAACAGGTAGTAAAAAGAAATTTCTCAGGACAAAACCATATCTAAAAGCATGTGTGTTGCAACATGTGGTTTGAGGACTTACAAATCATTATGTGATTGATCTCATTGGTATATTTTCCAAGAACTTAAGTCTTTTTCTTCTGGTACTGTCTGTGCTATTGATCACACATTGAAGGTCAAGCCCAGGTTAGTAGCTACTAATTTACAGCTGTCCTTTCAGTCTCCAGAGCTCCTGAAACTTGTAAGGAGCAAATCTGAGTGTCTTTAGCTTGACTGCAACAAAGAAATAGCCAAGGCATTGTCCAGTGACTGTTAGAAAGCAATGTGCCAGCAAACCCCTGCTTACATTACTGCTGGCATGTACTCTTTATGGCCCTTGGATGAATTTGTTTTGAATGTGTTGCTTCCTCACCCTGAGGGATTTTGTATTTGGTCATGTTTCTAGTGTACTGATCCCTGCATAATACAAATCTAGGCTACAACATTTTCTATTACCTTGGGAGAAAAATGAGAATTTGGGACCCATTTCTTGTTTTAGTTGTATTCCAGCATGTACCTCTCATATTGTTTAGTCTGTAGCATAATGTGCATACCATTCCTGTAATTTGAATGCAAAGTAACTTGTGAAAGTGGATAGAAATGTATGTGTTCAGTTTGCATTCAAATGCTATAAGAAACTATTTAGGACAAACACCATACTACAAATTGCATACAACAACCCAATGCATTCCTATTTAGTAAGAGAGGTTTCAGTGCTTCTATAACACTGCCTGCCAGGGCAGGGCAATTACACAGCAACTCACCACCCCGAGTCCTCCTCCTGGGAGCCCAAGCATGCCCTTGACAAAGCCCTAAGTAGAGTGAAGAGCCACCTGTTTCCTCTCAGGATTGTATAAGGATGTAAATACCTCACTTCAGAAAATCTTAAGAATACATGCAAGTATTTGCTGATTCACAAATAATTTATCTCCAAGGTTACCTACCTTGTGCAGCACTCATACTAAACCATAATCTAAAATACTTTGTAAGCTGTGTGGAGACCTCCAAAACTTGTCAGTGGCTCTCCCTTTGGAGTGTATCCTGTGCTGCTTCTCCCACACAGGCATTGTTTAACTCAGGTTTTTCCTGTCCTGCTCTTCCTTATTGCCTGTGATATGAGGGGTGAGATCTGTGAGGGTTAACTCTTGGCCCAGGGAGGTGCTGGAGTCACCATCCCTGGAGAGGTTTAGGAAATATTTAGATGCTCTCCTTAGGGCCATGGGTTAGTGGCATGGGAGTGACAGGTGTGGTTGGACTTGATGATCTTGGAGGTCTCTTCCAACCCTGATGATTCTGTGACTCTATAAAGATTGAAGGCACTTTAAGGGCATATTCAACTCTGAGGAGCAGTCAGCAGGGGTGCTGGAGCTGCAGGCAATGTTGATGTGATCTTGAGCAGCTTAAAACAAAAGGGTTGCCCTCTGGACTAGGCACAAAGTATATTTTCAGTGTCAATTATTGAAAAGGTGAAGAGAGCAGCTATTTTGGAATGAGTTTGTCTGAGGACTGTTTTATGTACTGGGTCTGTGCTAAAGGGCAATTTTTATCTTTTTTATTTTTTTACTAATGAGACCATTGTACTTCTTGAATAACACTTCTGAGAAGTGCCTCTTAAAAAAGCTTCTCATTCTGTTAGACCCATTGGAGATTTTAAATATAAACATATTATCATTAAATAGGTCAATATAAACATATTATCAGCTGACAAAAGCTTTGCCTGCTATGGACAACATTAAAAACAAAGAAAACAAATTAATGTTTCCTAAAATTTCAAAGGCAACAAAAAGCAATATGGAAATGCAAAATGTAAAGACTGCTGATAAAAAATAAATCAGAGAGGTGTTTAGGCTGGAAAAGACCTCTAAGATCATTATGGCTTGTCTTCAACTCAGAATTCAGTGACAAGTACAGAAATGCTCAGGGAGCAGCAAGTGTGGGCTGCTCCCCAAGGGCTGAGGAGCCAGGAGCCAAGGGAAGTGGCAGGGGAGGCACAGATTGAAAGACACAGTCCCACAGCACCTGCAGCTGCAGAAGATGAGCTGAGAGTGGCTGCTGATGGTAACTGGGGGTCAGGACACAACCGAAAATGCCACCAAGTCCATAGTGATGAGGCAGGCCTGAGGGTTAGCCAGAAAAGCAAGTAGGTAAGAAAGGATTGGGTCCAGATCAGTGAGGCATAGATATAGCTGCTGGTCAAGTGTGGACCAAGGCAAGAGACATGAACTTGGATGCAGATCCAAGGTGACAGCAACCATGTGCTGAGGGCTGTCCTCCAAAGAAGCACTGGCAGAAGTTAAGCAGCACCTGCACTTCCAGTGCAGAATTTAATTCATAAAAACACCCCTTTGAGGAGTGACACACAACAGAGAAGCTCCAGGTCCCCATGTCTGTTAATGTTTATGGTTCATGTCTACTTTGAGGGCTTCTGCTGCCTTTCATCAGCATGACAGGCTCATCAAAGAGAACTCCCTTTTATTTCCATTTGATTACTGTTGCAGTAATCACTAGGAAGTGAAAGTTTAGAGAAGAAAGCATACTAGTGAAGGAGAGCTTGCTTTCCCTCTGTCTCTAGTTAGCTATAGACAGGTCTCTGTGAGCATTGATACTCAAGGGACAATTTCTGTACACAGACCAGACTTGTTGTGCCATGTCATGCTCCTGAACACAGCTTTTAGTGGCAGTTCACATCCATGAGCTTGCTCCACAGGCTTTATTGTTAAAAGTGGAGTTACTCCAGTATCTGCAGCAGAATCTTCAGCACTTGCATGGTTCTAGACCTGGAAGGGGAGCAGAACCCCAGAGAAAACCAGTCTATATTCCTACTGCTTGTGATTCAGCAGCAGGATGTTCCCAAGCTGCCTGACCTTTTACAAGAATTTGAGATGAAACAGAAATGTCACCAAGCTACAGCAGTCTTGGTGTTGGGTAAGTTGGAAGCTTCCAAGCATGAAGCAGAATGACTGCCTCTAATGCAATGATTACAATATTTATTGTATCAAAGGGCCAAGTGCCTTTTACCCTGCTTGGCCTGAAAAGTACTTTTTCCTGCTAGATATAAGTAGAAATTGAAATCTGAGTACATTTCAATATTCCCTTTTCACATGTCATGCTCACTTAGGGCTGCTGATGGATAGCAGACTTAAGATATTTTAGTATTTTCTAGTACTCTATTTAAAAGTTCTAGGATGGGAAAAAAAAAGTGTGGGGAGATTTTTAACCTTACTCCCTATTCCAAGAATGAAATTTGTTCTTCAGAACATCAACTTCTGAACACACAGCCTCTGTCTATGTCTCCTTATGTACAATGCTCTACAGCTAATTTGGTGTGTTTTGTTTGTTTTGAAGCATTAGGCACAAAATGAGAGGAAACAAGGCAGTTTGGGACCTTTTATCAAGTATGTTAGATTTTATTTGCCTTTATTTAAAGCACAGACATCAAATCTCTTAGTTACTTCTGCAACAGACTCAGTGTATGGTAGGCAACCACACAGACTTGCCTTCTCCAGAGCAGTTATGGTCTGATCCCAAGTACAGCAGTTATCTTCCCAGGAAAATTCTTATTGTGTAACATATTGAAGTACTTTTGATCCATCTTCTATCTGGATCCTGTGGATCTTTATGCAGATGTAATGATTACTTGCATAAGAAAATCCATACCATTCCTGAATCAGGCCTCAGCTGCTGAGCAATGCATTTCATCTTCTTTACAATTAAGTTATTCCTTATTGATGTGTTTAGTTTTGGAACTGGTGTCTCAGAAGACTGTCACTGTCAGACTTAATTCAGGATCCATGGATCCTTCTCCTGCCCAGCTCCTAAGATGGTGATGGGTGCCTTGGGAGCAGAGCCAGCTCCCAGCCTGCCCTCAGATCAGCCTCTCAGCACTCAGGTGCCAGATCCCTTCTGTGTTTCCAACCCTTCCAGACCAGCAGACCAGGATTAAATGACAAGGCTGGCTTTTCATCACAGTGAAGTATAAGACTGGAAATGCCCAAAATGCATTCTTATGTAAAGGCTGGTATTTCAACTGATGAGCTAAGTAAGAGTGATTTATGGTTATTTCTACCTGGGTATTAATTTCTGCTTAGAACAGAAGCAGCAGACATGTGCTGTCCACTGCAGCTGACTGCAGCTTTATTTTGCCTCTCAAAGCCATCTCTAGGAAGTTGGATTTGTCACATCTTGGATAGGAGGATTATCTTCACAAGAGTATTAACCCTGTAGCTGAAATGTTTGGGTTCTTCATTTCTGGTTCTTCTTTCTTCATACATTATTTATTTTCTGGCTGATGGATGTACATTTATAGTATTCTGTTTTGTTGGGGTTTTTCCCCTCTTTCCCTACTGTTTGTAGAAATGTACTCAAGTTAGTTTTAGACTACCTGTTGGAAGACAA
Organism: Bucco capensis; assembly: GCA_013396975.1. Classification (NCBI taxonomy): domain Eukaryota; kingdom Metazoa; phylum Chordata; class Aves; order Piciformes; family Bucconidae; genus Bucco; species Bucco capensis. The sequence goes on along the minus strand of VWZO01018484.1, from coordinate 349,209 downwards.
TGAGATTCCACATGAGAAAACAGCTCTAATTAATGAATTTATGCAGTGGCATTTGCTCCATATATAGAGTTTCAAGGGCTGCACCACTAAAGATGCACAAGTCCATGTGTTCTCTAAAGCTAGGTTGGTAGGAGTAAGTAGGTAAGCATAGCTGAGAGGACATGTTGCTTTGCACCCTCATTCCTGGAGATTGGCATCTCTTTCCTCTAAGAAGGAACAGAAAGCTTATTAAGAGAGTTTCCTTCCTATCAGATGTATATGAGCTTTGACAGTGTGGTACATGATGTGAAGAAATTCTTCCTTGCTTTGTAGTTTCTCCAAATGATCACCCAAGTCTGTTGCAGTAGCAGTGCTTCCTTTTCATGCCACTTCACTTCAGCTAGAAATGGATTAAGCAATACCATTAATTGCAATGTTTTGTGCAGGGCAGTGTAGAGCAGCATTTCACAGCAGTATTTCTTGTCTCTCCTCTGACCTCTTTGGTTTGTGGAGTTGGAGGTTTATCTTTTGGTGCTAGAAAATCTCTTGGGTTTTTTTTTTTAAGGTGAGACCTATAGCCACTAATGCTGATAGCTTTGAGGAATTGAGCTTGATGCTAGACCCTGCACAGTGAAACAGTTCTTGCTTTATTTTCTGTTCTCAGCTGACACCCTGGGAGCCATAGCTGGGTGCATTGCCCCTAATGAGGCAACCTGAAAGTGGCTCTAAGTTATTCTGATTAATTTATTCCAATCAGCTGTGAGGCTTGCTGCAGTAATAATCCTTCTGATAAAAACCAGAAGTTACAAATTTGAACTGTTATGAGTTGATGTAGAAACCTCCTTATATTGCTACCTCTATAATAACATTAACTTTCCTTTTGGTGGAGCAGTTGCTAGGGAAGTATGTGAAGAGCCTAGTACTGTATGGATAATCTATAATTTAGACACTGTTCTAAGAGGCTTTTTGTCTCCTTCATTAACACATGTGACCAATTGGCTTTCTTTTTAAATGCACTCTGCCAGAATCATCCTTACCACACCCAGGCAGTGCAGTTGTTGCTACCAAGTGTAGTATGAGAGTAAGAAGCATTCAGAAAGATTGCCAGCAAAACTGAAATGATGCTACAGTCATTTTCTTTATATATAGATATGATGTTTCAATTTTGAGCTTGAGCCTAGATGTAAATATATTCCATCTTCATCTTAATACAAAATTTCTTAAATTGATAATCATATAGTCACTGTGTGAAAAAGTAGCACCTTTTTGGTTGTTCTGTATCAGTGTACTGGCAAAGGTCAGCTGAACAAAATCTATACATTTTGGTTCCTATTTAAAATGAGTGACTTGGGCCTAATGGTTTCCTCATTGGGATACATGGGGATGGGAGCATCCATGTTTTCCTTTGGAGTTTTGCATAGGCTTTCACCCAGCAGTGTCACAGATCACTGCAGATAGAAAAAATGCAGCAGTTGAATGTGGAACAAAAAGTCAGAAAAATCAATCAGAACTCAGTTCACACACAAGTCCTGAGCTGTGTCTGCTGAGTCTGCTCTGAACTGTCTAATTGATGTCAGACAGAACAGAATTGCAGGCTCTAATTTTCTTCAGTGCTTAGGACAAAATCTGCCCTGCCATTTGTGTGAGTCCAACTGGCATGCAAGCATGCTCCAGAGCAGAATTTCTAACTTAAGGAACTGAGGTTTGCCTGCAATTCATCATCCTGTGAAGCAGACACACATATGAGCCAGCAGTGTGCCCAAGAAAGCTAACTGCATCTTGGCCTGGATCAGAACTAGTGTGAGCAGTAGGAGCAGAGAAGTGATCATCCTCCTGTCCTCAGCACTGGGGAGGTCACACCTAGAATACTGTGTTCAGTTTTGGGCCCCTCAGTCCAAGAAGGAGCCAGAGGCATTGGAGTGTGTGCAGAGAAGGGCAAGGAGGCTAGGGAGGGCTCTGGAGCACAAGTCTGATGAGGAGCAGCTAAAGGCACTGGGGTTGGTTAGTGTGGAGAAGAGGAGGCTCAGGGGAGACCTTAGCTCTCTCTACAACTCCCTGACAGGAGGTTGGAGTGAGCTGGGGGTAGGTCTCTGCTCCAGGGTTAACAGGGAGAAGACTAGAGGAAATGGCCTCAAGTTTCAGCAGGGGAGGTTTAGGTTAGATATAAGGAGAAACTTCTTCACTGCAAGGGTTGTTAAGTCTTGTCCCGGGCTGCCCAAAGAGGTGTTGGAGTCACCATCCCTGGAGGGGTTTAAGAAACATTTACATGTGGTACTTAGGGCCATGGTTTAGTGGCATGGGAGTGATAGGTATGTTTCGACTAGATGATCTTAGAGGTCTCTTCCAAGCTTAATGATTCTGTGATTCTGTAGTATGTTGCTTCTTAAATCACCAAAAAGCCTATTTATTCACTTAAGTTACGGCGTAAAGTTATTCTATGTTTTACTGTTTTCTGCTACTTCATCTTCAAATAATTTTGGAGTAAAATAATTCCTTTTGGCTGATTGATTTGGGAATGTGACTGCCACATTCAAGGCATGACATTTGAAAATGCATACTAATGGTTTTTAAATGTGTTACTGTGAGTTTGAAAGTGATTGTTTTTGCTGTCGAGGTGGAGCACTAATATCTCCTCAGGTAAAATCTATTGCCTCTAGAAAGAATATTTTAAAGTTCAGTAGTATTCATGACTGCATTCCCCTTGTAATTATATTGTTAAAAGAAAACCAACGTGCTTTACAGGCTGGCCTTGTCTAAAGAGCTTTGCAAAAACCTGCTTTCTACAACAGTCTGTGGCAAAAGAGAAAGAGAGTGCCAGAGCAGATGAATAGCTCATATGCAGTAAAAATCCAACTGCAATGTTCTGAAACTCCAGTGCTCCCTCTGTGCCTGGCCTCAGAGTGGCTTTCTCTCTGTGAACCACCACTGCAGCTTAGGGCTTCACTTGCTGGAAAGCAGCTCTGCAGAGAAGGACCTGGGAGTGCTGGTGGGCAAGTTCACCACGAGCCAGCAGTGTGTTCCTGTGGTCAAGAAGGTCAGTGGTCTTTGGGGTGCACTGAGGAGTGTGACCAGCAGGTCAAGTGAGGTTCTACTCTGCCCTAGTGAGGCCATATCTGGAGTATTGTGTCCAGTTCTGGGTTCCTCAGCTGAAGAGAGACAAGGAACTACTGGAGAAAGTTTAGCAGAGGCTACAAAGATGCTGAGGGGACAGGAGCATCTCTGTCAAGAAGAAAGGCTGAAAGCCCTGGGGCTGGTTAGCATGGAGAAGAGCAGAACCAGAGGGGATCTGCTCAGTGTTGATCAACAGCTGAAGGGTGGGGGCAAGAGGATAGAACCAGGCTCTTTTCAGTGGTGCCCAGTGATAGGACAAGGGGAAGTGGACACAAAATGGAATATAGTAAGTTCCACCTAAATATATGGAAAAACTTCTTTGCTGTGTGGGTGCCAGAGCACTGGCCCAGGCTGCCCAGAGAGGTTGTGGAGTCTCCTTCTCTGAAGAGATTCCAAAGCCACCTGGAGATTATCCTGGGCAGCCTGCTCTGGGTGACCCTGCTTTAGCAGTGGTGTTGGACTAGATGATCCCCAGAGGCCTGCTCTAGCCCCCCCACCCTTCTGAGTCTCTGGTCTAGCCTGTAGCTAACCCTGATACTGCTGTGAATGCAAAGAGCAGTGTTGTCACATCTGCACAGGCAAGCATATGGGTCACCCAAAAAGAGTGGAGCTAACAGCTTAATTGCCTTCCTGAAGTGTTTGTCTTATAAAATGCATATTTCCTCCTAGACCTGAGGAAAGGAGTATTCCTCAAAAATGCAAATTAGAAAGTGCAACTGTGTATTTAAATTGAAAATATTCATGCATAGCAACTTTAACAAAACTCACATTCATGCTGTTAGTAGGTGTGTGGCTGCTAGTGAGGGCAGCAGTCTGATGCAAGTTGAGCTCTGGTTGTAATGTCCTTGCCACATAAAAGGTAAAAAGGATTTTCCTGGTGCACTATTCATAGTAAAATCATCCTCATGGAATTTTAAGTTTGGCATTTGGATTTTCACATCTGAGGAGCTAAAGCCAGTTTTGTCTGATGGCTGCACAGCAAAGCTCACTTAGTGCAAATAGAATGGAGTATCCATCAGCTCCTTGTCACCTGCCCCTCACAAACAAGACAGTGAGATCCTGACTCCAGGGGCTGCATGGTTGCCATGTGTGCAGCAAAACAAAAATGTCAGTCTATGTCCCACAGTGAAAACAAGACAGTTGGCAGCTAAGAATATCTAATTTTTTTTCTTGCCAGCAGAGCTTGAAAATCTTTTAGTGAAGAATAAATGCAGACCAGCAAAATGACATTTTGTGGTCTCTTGACCACTATTGTGCTTTATGTTCTTCAATGGTGCCATGAGTTAGTAGTGGCAATTATATGCTGTGCTAGTATTTATAAGCAGTGATAAATTACTAATCATATCAACAATTAGCAAGCAGCTCACCTGATAAAAGAAGATGCAGTCAGATAGCTTCTGCAGATTGTCACTTGCCCAAGGACAAATAATGTGCTTTATAGGGAATATGCTAGTTCCAGCCAGAATAATTAGGGAAAGTGTAGATGAGAGCTGTATGTCTGATGGAGTTACCCTCCACTGTTGCTCTCAGAGGGCTCTCTTGAAAATCAGATCTGTAATGGATATTATGCAGATTTGAAAGAAAAATGGTAACATGCAACTTTTTATCTGCTTTTGATGTTACATTCAGTTGCTTTCATCTTAGAGGATAAAAGTAATTGAACAATAATCCCAAAGAGAGTCAAATATACAAATCAATAAACTGCTCTCACAGGAGAATTTATGTTGATGAGGATAGTGGTTCCTCACACTTCCCCAAGCCCTTAGGTTTCCGTTAGGGGATCCAGTGCTCCTAACACAGAGCGCGAGGTCTAGGTCACAGAACATCAGCGGTGAATAAGGCAGATGTTCTCCCTGAATATCATAAAGCAGGAATAGCTTTTTACCTCCTTTGATTGACATCCCACATCACAATTGAGTGCTGAAAGCTGGTTGTGGTCTTTTGTGTGTGTGTGTGTGTGTTCTTTGGGGAAGCAAAATGAAAGCAAAGAGCCAGTGCTTCCCTTAGACGTAGTAGTAATGCTAGCAGGGTTAACGTGAGAGTTTTGGTGTCTTGACTGTGATGTGCAGAGGAATTTGGGGTCCTTTTTATTCTTTTTCTGTGCAGTGTTTTCCAGTGATCTTGGGTTTTAGATGATTTTTTAATCTATTATTATTTATTTTTTAAAACCACTTTATATGAATTCCTTTACAAACATTTTGATAGTCCTTCTCACCTTTGTGGGAGGTGGTAGGATAGGCACATAGAGAAAGGGAATCCACTCCAGGTTCTCAAAACCTAAATATGACAAGTTGAACATTACTGTCTTGTAGATAGCTTTGAATGCATAGGAAGCTTGCCTCAGGACACACGTTGAGCTCCTTTCCATATCCCAGACTGTGATGCAAAGAGAAAAGAGCAGGGAGAGTTGGAGGTGGAGCAAGTGATACCATCTGTTGCCTGAAACTTTCTCTGGTCCTGTGTAAGGACCTGTCAGGCTTTGTCATTTTGGCTGAAAGTCTTAAAGACAAGCAAACCCTCATGGTGGTGAATGCTTCAGAAATCTTTAACCAGTTCCAGGAAGGACATAGAGGGAACAAAAGTTTTGCTTGTGCTCATTCAGATTTTAAGTTTAAGCCTATATGTCTTCTCAGGCACAGNGCTTCGTTCGCGAAGCCTAGCCACAATGATATGTCTTCTGGAAGAAGAAAGTAGTCTATCTTTAAGGCTAACCTTTGCCTCTGGAGTGTGGTGGGCTCGAGGGAGGAGAATTGGATGTTTTGGAGGGGTGTTTTTTATTTTTTTAATAGTTTTTTTCTTTTGTCAACAAGCAAACCCACCACAATCTATGTGATTGAATTAGATTAAATGGAAAAACTGCAGTCCATGTATAGGCAGTAGAAAGTTCATGGGTTCTGATAGCTAAATTTTCAAAAGACTTCAGTTGTTGTAAGTTTCTCATGTCCTGTCCAAGGGTAAATTCAACATTAGAAGTGAAAGGATCCTTAATCCCCTAGTAGAAATGGTTTCCCTGCTGTGCTCAGTCTGGAGGAGCAATCTGCTGGACTTGAACTGAAAGTTGATGTGTTGGCAGAAAGGAAATGGGGAAGTGGATTGGGAGAAGAAAGTGGGAAAGATGATTGTGTGGGGCAGCTGGGCATGAAGAGCAGAAGAGGGAGCTGGGCTGTCTTTTAAGGATGAAGGAGGAACATAGCAACAAGAACTGAGATTAAGATCCAGTGTCTAACAAGGATCAGGAACTCAGTCTGGTGAGCAGTTGCAGTCCCTGAAGGAGTGTAGGTTGTTATGGATCAACAACTTAGACTGGAGTAAGAAGTCCCAGAAGCAGATACAGTTGAGAACTTTGAGTATGTAATAAGAGCTGGAGTGGAGAAGAGACTGTGCTGAGGTAGGAGTGAGAAACAGTGATAACTGGAGGGGTATGGAGCCAGGAAGAATGAAGGAGTAGAAGAATAGGTGTTTGGCGGGAAATGTTTTCTGCCATAACCAAAATTAAATCTTGTGCTTCTTTTGCTCCCAACTGGCCCAGCTGAGGAGCTAAATGGCTGCAATCTACTGGTATCTGCTAGTCAAACCATTAGTTCACTGAACTGGCAGGCTCTGTGGGCACTTGTGTCTGCTTTATGTAAAGCTGAAGAAGTTTAATGTGCTTGGAGGAGTCAGTGCTCCTGTGAGGAAAATACTATCTCAATGTATAGTAGACTATGGGCAAGAGGCACAAAGTTGTTTGGGTCCTGTGGTGGTCAGGCATGAATGAACATGTGGTTTTGTGTGCACCCTTTTACCCTCAAAGGGAGCCTTGGGCTGGTGTGTGCCAGCAGGGTACTCAAGGGGTTAGATGGGCTGGGGTAGGGTGTCCTGATCCTGCAGACACTTAAAAATCTGTGGATGACCTTAGGCACAAACAGTACAACACTCACATTGCACATGCAGCCTTATGCTAAGTGGTCCCAACACTTGATTGCCTCAAGATGCAAAGTTTCATAGGAGGTTTTCTGAAGATGAAGAGGGAAGAGAAATTTCTCTGTAAATCTTGAGAGAGTAGAGCTGAGTGGATACCACTTGGAGATCCCTGATGTTTCTAATCTTTTGCTTCTTGAGATTAATTATAACCATCTAGGGAGCAAATGCTAGCATATCTTCAGCAGAAACAGTGTTGTTTTAATAGCAAAGCAGTAACTTTTTTGTCTGCTTTTCTTTCTTGCCCTCTGCTCTGAACAGAAGGAAACCACTAACAGCTGGAGGACAGCAAGCCATCAAAGTAACTTTTTCAGCTCTTGTTCTAGGTAGGAATATTAGAGGGAAATTACATTAGGAACATGATATTTTCTTTATATAAATTCAAGGGTGTATTAAATGAACAAAAACTGTCTCAGCACAAGTGCTGTTACAACTTGCAGCCCTGTGGTGCCAAGCTCTGGCAGTACTTATTGGGATGTTTCAGTGGACATTAACAGACCTTTTCTTAGAAACTCTTAGTTTTCCTTAACACACTTCCAGCAAATGGATTTCCAATAAACATCTACCTCCTTTCTCCTCTTGCCATTTCAAAATAAACTCTTTCAGGGTACAGTAGTGCTTTTCTGTAGAAATGGCTTTGCTGAGAAATTGAAAGGCAGGATCTGGATCAGTTCCCTGCGTGAGCTTTGCAATATCCCTGAAAAGTGTCATGATCTGTATTTGGTGCCCGGAGCATTGCTTAAGCTAGCAGGGGAAAAACTAATCTCTTGTGCTTTCATTGGCAGCACTGTCTCATAGACTGATCCTAATGGGGTGGAAATGAGCTCAGCTGCCTAATTCTGTTAAAAACATAGGGCATTTTTCACACTTGGATGCCCATCCACTTCCTTCTAGCCTTGTTGTTAAAGCCATGGCAGCAAAGAATCAAGCCATAGTTGATGAAAACAAAACACACTGCTTTTTTTTCCACCTCAGTTCTTTAACATTCAAAAGTATAAAGATCTTGATTGGACAAATGAGCTTTTCCCTAACTTTTAGGGCATGACTAATGAACTTGCTTATTAGCATTGTCAATTTAAGTAGTGCTGCAAACCTTGTTTTACCATCTGTTAGAGAACCCAAAGATGGGGGCATTATACCCCCAGAACCAGATGTGGCTCTTGGCAATCCAGCATCACAGCAGCTGTGATCTATATGCAAGCAGACAGTCAGCCCAAGATCTTTTGGATCTTTGGATCTTCTGGAGCACAAGTCTGATGAGGAGTGGCTGAGGGAAAGGGGGTTGGTTAGTGTGGAGAAGAGGAGACTCAGAGGAGACCTTAGCTCTCTCTACAACTCCCTGAAAGGAGGTTGGGGTGAGCTGGGGGTAGGTCTCTCCATCAGGGTTAACTTGTCAGAGTTAACCAGAGTTAACTTGTCCTCTTGTCAGAGGACAAGGGGAAATGGCTTCAAGTTGCAGCAGGGGAGGTTTAGATTAGATAGAAGGAGAAATTTCTTTACTGCAAGGGTTGTTAAGTCTTGGCTCAGGCTGCCCAGGGAGGGGTTTAAGAAACATTTACATGTGGAACTTAAGGCCATGGTTTAGTGGCATGGGGGTGATAGGTATGGTTTGACTTGATTATCTTAGAGGTCTCTTCCAACCTTTGTGAATCTGTGATTCCCTGGGCTAACATGGGTTTTAGTTACAGTGTTTAGTTGTAGTAACACACAGCTCTTTGGTCACGGTGAGTCTAATCTCTGAGCTAGTGAAGAACCTATTGCCCTATCTATGAGATGAAGTAAGCAGAACTGTAAGTCTGCCTCTACACTTCCATGTCCCTGTAAATGAGGACATGACCATTTCCAGTCATATAAACTATCCATAGCTATGTCTGTACCATTAGTTCCATTAGGATTGACCTTCCTGTACTATTAAAACCAAGGCTCGGGTTTTTACTTCCAAGATAAATGTATTGGTATGGGACTTTGCAGGAAAGCTTAAAAACTGAACCCCAACATGTGATGGGGGGTAACCGGGTCCCCACTCCAAGTTCCTCAGAGAGGCACAAGCTCCAAAAGTTCCAGGGTGGAAAGCCTTCTATTCAAATTCCACAGGGGTTCTTAAAGCCTTGGTGAGGGATGGAAATGGCCTGGCTAGCCAATGGGGGTGATCAGGAGCCAATAGTAAGCCAGGGAACGGGGAAAGACAGGGGAAACAACCACTAGGGTTAGGACAGAGGCGGGGCTGGCTCAGTGGGCTGTACAATGTGGCCAGCCACGTGGGGGGATAACAATAGAACCAAAAGTGAACCAGTACAAAACAGATCATACAATAACAGCAAACCCCCAAACTCAAACTGCAGTGTCTCTAGGCTGTCTCCCACAAGCATGCTTTGTCATGGATATTGGTCTTCATCACATCCTTCAACTTTTTCCCCTCTGAAGACTGCAGAAAGTCTCCTCATGGTAGACTCTGGTTTCATTCTGTGTGGGAGCTATGCATGATCTCCCTTAGAAGTGACTTCCCTGACTATTAATTATATTGTGCTAGTACTCTCCTAAAACTGTAGCTGGCTGCTGATCACTAGCTTTGCTATGCAAATGAGCTGAGAAGTGGTTTGAAGGATGCTTCCAGGCCCACATAGAAATAGGGATTAGAGAATGGGAAGTTACAGCTTTCTCTTAGAAGATAGTATGGAGCAAAAGAAAATGGCAATAGTTTGATATTCTTTGTTGAACAATCTTGTTTAATATTTTGTTTGGTTTTGGTTTTTTTATGTTTTGGGGGTTTTGTTTATTTGTTTGTTTTTTTAAAGAACAAAACTAGAAGTTCCTCAAAGTTTATTAAGCAAGTGCTCTAAAGCTCCCCTGGGGGGATTTTCCTGCATCAAATCATCTCTACCATGAGCCTGGTGTAGAGCTCACCAACTCCTTGCAGTCTTCCAGCAGGAGCAGTACCTTGGTTGTTGCAGGTTCCTGTCTCCTGCAGCACAGAGCATGGAAGAGTGAACAAATCCTGAGCACGTTTGCTAATAGAAAGCTGTAGCTGTGCATTGGGGCTGTGTGGCAGTGAAGAGATTACAGGTATTAGGAACAATTTGGTATCATTTAGAATTGAGTAGTTTTCTAAGCAGGCAATTAATCCAGTTGCATTAAAAAAAAAAAGGCTAGTGAGTTTAAATGTTGTACTTGGGCTAAATAAGACTTGGATTTCCGTGAGACTTCTAACAAGGGGAGGTTTAGATAAGATATTAGGAAAAGTTTCTTCACTGAAAAACTTGTTAGGCGTTGGCCCAGGCTGCCCAGGGCAGTGGTGGGGTCACCATCCCTGGAGGGGTTCAGAAATGTATAGATGTGGTGCTTAGGGACATGGTTTAGAGTGGTGATGCCTTGATGACCTTAGAGGTCTCTTCCAAGCTTAATGATTCTGTGATTCTATATATTGGGGGGTATTAACCAGGCTGCAGTAATCCTGAACCTATGACCTCTGTGTTCATATTCCACTAGAGTCCTAGCTGAGTTTGAAGATACACTCCTTATGGAAAGGCTTGACAGTGTTTCTGAAGGACTGGTTTATCTGTATTTTCTCATACATAATGCCTGTATTAAAATTCTTTGAGCGTTTTCTTAGTGACACACTGATCAGATATAAATGGCTTTAAAGAATTGCTGGTCTTGCCTCTTGCACTCTGCTCTCCTCATGCTCTCCTCTGGCATAAAGTTACTCTCTTTTATTTTTGTTTGAGCTAAAAGTCCAATCATATCCTAGGAAAAGAGCAACTACTGGGCTCAACACAGTGGATTGATTTAGTTCAGAGTAAACTTTTATCTGTCCTGCACTATCCCAAAGAGTGTCTATTGCATTTGGAAATGAACATTTGTTCAAATATGTACATTCACATAAGAGCTAACCATCCATGGCATTAATGGCATCGCTTTGCTGACTTCAACACCCTGGTGGAAGGAAGACACATGCATGAAATTAGAATTAAACAGCTGGTCATAAATCCTACCTAGACTCTGTCTAAAAATGTGTTTCTGGAATGCATTGCAACCAGTATTTGACTGCAGGAATTTGAAAGTCTCTTGATCTAGCTAAGGGAATAACTGGGAAAAGAAACTGGTTGACATAGAGTTATAGTCCTCTTCATTGGCTGAATTTCCAACCACCCATTCCTGAGGACTCCCTATTTTTCTAATTTTAATATTATTGTTAACAATAGTAGCCTGTAATAAAAATAACCTGTTGGAGTGGGTCTAGAGGAGGCCACAACAATGATCCAAGGGCTGGAATACCTCTGCTGTGAGGAGACACTCAGAGAGTTGGGGTTGTTCAGCCTGGAGAAGAGAAGGCTCCAGGGAGAACATATTGCAGCCTTTCAGTACTTAAATGATTTATAAGAAGGATGGGGAGAGAGTTTTTAGGAGGAGCTGTTGTGACAGGACAAGGGGTGACGGTTTTAATCTAAAAAAGGGAGATTTAGACCAGATAGAAGGAAGAATTGTTTTACACTGAGGATGATGAGACACTGGCCCAGGTTGCCCACAAAGGTGGTAGATGTCCCATCCCTGGAACCATTCCAGGTCAGATTGTCTGGAGCTCTGAGCATCCTGCCCTAGTTGCAGAGGTCCCTCCTGACTGCAGGGGGTTGGACTAGATGACCTTGAAAGGTCCTTTCCAACTCTAACCGTTCTATGATCTTGGTTGTGACATATTCTGCTTTACTAAGTGATTATCCAATCTTGGCATTCTTAAGAACTAGAAATGTTGGTTTGGCTTGTTTTTTCACTTCTGCCAATATGGCATGCTGTAGAGAGAAAATCCCTTTAGATACCATAGATACAGGGCATCAGAGTTGTCACAGAGAGATTCCTCACGTATGACTACCCATAGCTAGTGAAAAAGGGAGTCAGTGCTGCTCCTCAATCCTGAGAAAAATGGGCAGGCCTTAAGTGGTTTGGGGCATTTGGCATATTTCATAGTGTCCACAAAGCCAACATTTCATCAGTCTGCAAGTAGAGCTGGTAATATTTGTTAATTTTTAGTTTTGAAAGGCAAGAGTGTGAAAGAACATAGAGAATTCCTCTGGCAGATTGCACAGACATAAAAGGAAGCCACAGTTACAAATGAGAGAAAGCCTGTCTACAAGAGCAGTGCTTTTCTCTGCTGCTCAGAATAGTTCAACAGACCCATCACTGTGCAGAGGAAGCCTCTCTTTTACCTGCTATTTTGATGACCTGATTTAAGTTTCATGGAGATAATTCATATTTTGTTAGGAACTAGCTCCTATGTTATTCTGATCTTCTTCACTTACTCCCTTTGAAGAGAAGAGCAGAAGTACACAGAGGAGGAAGAGGTAATAGAAATAAATGCACATGTGCAATAGTAAAACAAACAGTTAAAATAAATACTGTATTTATATCTAATAGAATACTACATAAACCCCACATTTTACATTTGTTTGACAAAAACCAAGTGGTTTACCTGCTTTGTAATCTCACTCCATTAGCATATTTAATTATGCTTCTGTATTTAATCATCAAAATGCTCAATAAGGTACATTTTGTTCCCAGCCATGGAATAGCACTACTATGTGTATCCATGATAGATGTTTTTAATAAAACAGTAATTACCCTTTATTGCTGTTTTAAATGATTATTTTTAAGTTTGTTAGGCAACAATAGCTCTCGGTGTAAGGGGGGGGGGGAATCTTTCATTTTACCATTTTTTAATAGAATGAAAAAAAAAATCCATTTAACCAGATGCTAATAAACCTTTGTTTAAAAAGGAGAGCTTAATTATCTTGACACTGTTTACAAGTGGAGGTTTGGCAGCTCTGCTCTGGGTGTGCACTGAGCACCGGCAAGTTGTGGTGCAGCTCACCACAGCCTGTGCTCTGGGTGCCACCCTGGGCACCTGCCAAGGGGAGAGAGACCTTGTGCTCTGGGAGTGTGGCAGGCACAGCACGTAACAAATGGAAAGCTCTGGTGAGCTTCTCAAACAACAGATGAATCTAGGCTCTCAGTTTAAAGGTATTTGGGTTGATTGTTTTATTGTTGTTAACAAGTTTGAACTGTCAGAACAGAGGATGCTTAATCAGGGGCTGGAACACCTCTGCTCTGAGGACAGGCTGAGGGAGCTGGGATTGTTCAGCCTGGAGAAGAGAAGGCTTCAGGGGACCTACTAGTGACCTTCCAGGACCTAAAGGGAACTTCCAAGAAGGCTGCAGAGGGCCTGTTTGCAAAGGCCTGAAGTGAAAGGACAAGGGGCAATGGCTTTAAATTGGAGTAGATTTAGACTGGACATTAGAAAGAAGTTCCTCAGCAGGAGGGTGGTGGAACACTGACCCAGGTTGCCCAGGGAGGTGGTTGAGTTCCCATCCCTGGAGGCATTGCAGGTGAGGCTTGCCAGGGCTCTGGGCAAGCTGCTCTAGTTGGGGATGTCCCTGGCCACTGCAGGGGGGTTGGACTAGATGAGCTCCAGAGGTCCCTTCCAACCCAAACCATTCTAGGATTCCATGATTCTGTGATTTTAATGAGATTTGTAATGTAGCAAATATCTTTCTTTTTTCCCTTAAATCCTGGGTTTCTTTCAGTGCAGAATTTGAAGTAAAATTTGCAACAGAAACAAAACCAGATGAATCAGAAAATGAAGAAGCTGTGCTGTGAACTGGTCCTAATTCTTCAGTCCCTGGTCTGTCTAAGCACATACTTCATTATCTAACTTATTTCATCTTTCTTTTGTAATAGATTCATCTGTGTGGCTGGTCTCCTTCTTCATTACTCAGAGAATGCCATGAAATAGCCTATTTTTGTTCATCAGCTGTAAAGACACCTATTTCTTTGTGCATGATGTGTCTAAGTTGATTGTGGGTATCTCAGCAAACAGTTGTTCTGTGGATATTTTGTTGTATCAGTCTCAATTATTTTTTTTTCCTCTTTTCTCTGTGGGAAGGCTTCTCTGGGAACATGCCTTTCTGTATAATTGCCTTCTTTTGGCTTTGTCTGTACTGCCTTTGGACCAGTGATGGTATCCAAACTGGTTTAAAACAAAAAAATCTAAATACAAGGGAGATGTTCTTTCTGCAGAAAAGGGCAAAGCCAAAACACTTTTTCAATATTCAAAGACTAGTGAACTGTGTTTAATCAGGTTTTTCTATCCATCATGTCTGAAAAGGCATATATACCACATTCTGGCTCAGAAGGCATTGAAAGATGATGGGCAGCAGCTGTGGGAGTGGTGCTGCTCAGCAGAGGAGCTCTGTCACGGAGACACGTCAGGAATGGACTGAGTTGTCCATCATTCTGAAATGTCCATGGATAGGACATTGATAGGGAAGGTGTTTGTGGAACAATTCATCTGTCAGGATGTCTTTGAAGAGATGAAGAGCACACTCTGCAGAGTTGCTTGTTTTATCCTAAACCATCACCCACTCCTGAACTGTGCATTTAACGCAAACCTCTTGAATGCTTTTGCTCTCTCTATCTGGCTATGAGTTGTGACAGGAGGTGTGTTTCCCTACGCTTGATTCATCCTGTGGGAATCTAAGGAGGAAGAGGAGGAATAGGGAATAAAGGTGAGACAGCGAAGGCTTCAGCCCTAATCTAACACCTGGAGTGAAATCATTGTCAAACAAACTACTATTTGGTTTTCCATCTGTAGAACAGTCTTTTAGAAATACAAATGAAACCTCTCACCAGCCAATTCTCTGTCCTTAGGGGTTCTGCTGCTGTTGCCTGAAAAGTGGCCATTGCCTCAATGTACTGTGAGAGCAAAATATTCTATGAAGTTCTCAACCATTCTCTGGTTCTACCAAATCTAGGTTTTGCAAATGAAAATGTAGTTGCATATTTTCTGGGCTATGGATAGAAGTCACACCATGCTGATACTTGAGATAACACAAGTTTTGGTCTGCTAAAGGGCTTAGAACATAAGCCTGAGGAGGAAAGACTGAGGGATCTGGGCCTGTTTAGCCTGGAAAAGAGAAGGTTGAGGGGAGACCTCCTGGCTCTCTAGAACTACCTGAAGGGAGGTTGTAGAGAGGCAGGGACTGGTCTGTTCTCCCTGGTGGAGAGTGATAGGACAAGGGGAAATGGATGGAAATTGTGCCAGGGGAGGTTCAGGCTAGACATTAGGAGGAATTTGTTTGCTGCAAGGGTTGTGACCATTGGAACAGGCTGCCCAGGGAGGTGCTTGAGTCCCCATCCCTGGAGGTGTTTAAGAGCCAGGTAGATGTTGCATTGGGAGGCATCATTTAGTAAGTTGCTAGGGCTAGGACAAAGGCTGCACTGATGATCTGCAAGGTCTCTTCCAGCTGTAACTGTTCTGTGATTCTATGATTACCAACTACCAAGTCACCCAGTCTCCTTCCAGTCTGCCTGGGAGGAAGGGTTGGGGACCTTACTGGGGTGCCCAGATGGTGGTTGTCCTGCTCTGGTTGATGAGTTCCAGCATAGGAGTATTGAAGGGAAGGCAGAAGTTAAACTCACACCTATTTTCCTTCTCTTTCTGTATCAGAAAGCATCAGTTCAGGACTCTCAGAAAGCTGCTGTGCCTGTCGCGCTCATTTTTCTTCTCTTTGTGCACTCTTAGTCTCCACAACCTGCTGCTGAGAAACAGAATTTAATCAGTGGGCACCTGCACTGCTAATAAACTCTGCCTCCTGCTCTCCACAGGGTCAGGAGACACAGGCATGGGGTCTTAGACAAGTCCAGACATCTTCTGCTCAATGTCATGTCTTCACTGACAGCAACAATTTCTTGCAATTAGGCTCCTGCAGCAGGTAGTTAACCTGGGAGCAGGAGCAGATTGTCTCCATTTAACTTCTCTGCTCAACTTCAGCTTCATGTTCAAACCCTAGTGTTTCACTACCACTTCCTTTCCTCTGTTCTTCTCCTGATGGAGGGGTATAAAACAGAGACAATTGTTATTAAGAATCTAAATCCACTTTGGCTGTTTTACACTTCACCTTGAGCCAAGACTAAAATGAACCAATTGAGCTCTGCCACACACAATAAATGAAGAGCAAAACCAGCCACAGAAGTCAGTTTCTCTGCAAAATTGTGATAGCAGAAAATGCAGTTTCTCAGTGTTGCAGGCCACTGTTGGGTCAAAACTGTCTGCTTACATGGGCTAAGGACTGAGAGCTCAGTGGAGGGATCACTAGGAGAGGTTGTTTCATTTGGGCCCCTTGTATGTCACAAGTGCTTCAGAAAGGTCCCTGGCTTGCTGCAACCAACCAAAGTAATGAGAGAACCTGAGGGTTTGCTGCAGCCAACCAAAGTAATGACAGAACCTGAGGGTTTGCTGCAGCCAACCAAAGTAATGATAGAACCTGAGGGTTTGCTGCAGCCAACCAAAGTAATGATAGAACCTGAGGGTTTGCTGCAGCCAACCAAAGTACTGCTAGGTATTGAAGCATCAGTGGGAGATGAGGTATTAAAAAGTAACATTCAATCCTTGATTTTGAAGTGGCATTTCAAAATGTAATTAATAGTTCAACCAGCCTGAAATAAAAATGTAGCATTTGCACACACTGAAATCCCAAAGACTGCAATTTTAGTTGCATAGGTTTAAGACCAGTGTCAATAGATCAGTGGCAGCTCTTTCATTCCTCCTACCTCTTCAGAATTTCCTTTGTTTTTTCCAAGGTCTCAGGACACTTTGAAGATTTTTCTTCAGTTTTTGCAGGTTACACCACTGTCATTTTGTATGTGGTCTCTTGAGTATTCCAGTTGGGTCACTTGTTCCTGTCTTGCTTTGGCAGGTATTTTTGTACAGCTGAATTTGAGAGACATATAGGCACCTTTTCTTACACTAGCCAATTGCAAGGTTCATCATTTTTCTGATTTTTTTTTCCTTGTATTTTTTTTGAAGCTGTAATTACAAGAACATAGAAATGGAAAAGTTTGACCAGTTTCAAACAGTCCCCACTGGTAGGGGACTGTAGATTGATCTAAGCAATTTTAGTTTTCTCTTTTTGGAGGGAAAATATGACGTTATGAAAAATGGATGATGTTAAACAGTAGAGTCTCAGGGATAGGTACAACAGACCTTTTCAGATTATATCCTTGGAAAGCTAAATGTGTAAGGAATTAAATGAAGAAGGTATTAGGACCACTGTCCTTTGAAACCAACAGTACAGAAATCCCATCTTTGAAAATGAGTTTCAATGGTTTATGCTGCAGAGGAAATCAGTGTAGCAACAGGAAAACATCTTCAAAATTACATAGTCTCAGTTTTCAGAAAAAGGAGATTGAAACTCAGAGAAGGGAGCCAGAGAGAATAGAAAGCTTTCCATGTCCAGCTTCTATTTGTTGATTTAATTCCAGTTCAATTTCTTCCTCTCCAAACTTAAGTTTAAATAGTTTTTACTTATTGCCTCTTTGCTCTAAAGTCTAGAAGGCCATTAAATGCCAAGTCTCTACACCCACAGTGGGAGACTTCTCAGGCTATGGTTTCTCTGTGAATTGCATCTCCTTCCTGCATCACTGTGAGTTACACAACATGGTGATTGCCTTTAGTCACTACACCACAAAATCTCACATTTTAGGATTACCAGCCTGAGAATAGAGGGTTCTTGGGAGGATACAGCATGCTCTGTGCTTGTGTAGTAGGATCCTGGACTATGTCATCTGTATTTTAGCTTCTCCCTTTGTAACTCATCATCAGTCAGTCACTGTGCTTAACAGGCTGTTGAAAAGATTGTGTTGCAAAACCAAGGAAAGGCCTTAGGATGCCTTTTAGTGCATTTACACTAAAGTTTTGAGTAGAATTAGGAAATGGTTGACACATGTCTGCTTCCAAGACTTACAGTTTGGGTTTAGAAAGAAAAGGGCAAATGCCAACAATATGAGAAAGCAAGCTATAAACTGCAAGTAATCATCCCTAGTAAAAGTTTTGGATATAGGACTTGGTGAGATGATGTTGAGAGTTGTTTCTAACCCCCTGATAAAGTCAACACATCTGACATCCCTAAAGCAAACTCCCTCTAATTATCCATGAACTCCATAACAAGACTGACTTGAAGAAAACAACTGTAATTTTAAAACCAGTGTACCATTAACAGAGAGGTTAATTGCCATCTTCAGCAGCAGCACTGTCTTGGCATGAAATGTTTTTGCTTTATCTCAGCCACATTCTGGGGTTGATTACTTGGTGTAGTGGAGTATTCAGAAGGACAAACATCTGCACCTGGTTTTGGTTTTCTTTCCTTTTGCTGCACCTTCTTGGGAGGAGGATTGTGCTTACCTTGGCAATTTCAGAGGCTGAAAGATTTCTCAGAGCCATACTTTTGATCAGTTTATTTATCTATACAATTCATCTACAGAAAAGTTCTTTTCATAGGTTTATAGTAAAGGAATGCTAATGCTGAGTATGTATGTGCATATTTATGCATACAAACCCTCTCATTTCTAATGTATAAAGTTTTGACTCAGATAGTACTAAAGAATCTCATTTATGAGGTGTTTTCTGGATGCTAAGGGATGGACATGACTTATGGAATCCTAAACACGTTATCAGTTTTAGACTCTTGGTCCTTTAATACCCATCCTGTTTCAAAAGTGGCTGTGTGTGTATGTCTATAGAAAGCTTCAGAATGGTGTTGATTTCAGAAGTAGCTGGTTTCCAATTGCCAGTCACTAGGAGTTTTGTAGAAACATTGCAGAAAATGCTGGTTGTTATCGTGTATTTTCTGCTTCTGCATTAGTAGATTAAAGTCAACATGGCTGGTGCATGCTTTACTTTTAAGAATTACTACATGGCTTTTTCTCCACTTTAATTATCTTTCAAAGAGGCAAAACTAGCATTCAGGAGCCCTTGTGAATCTCTCTGTTCCCATGAAAATGTTCTGTTCCTTTCAGAGGGTGAAAACTCTGAGAGAACACGAGAAGTGGGCGAAGTGCTAAATTGTGCTGTACATCAAGAGATTTACATGAAATTCTGTATTTTCTAATTACCTTGCTTGGATATATATTGAACAAAAAAAAAAGCAAACAAACCGCATGAGTTGAAGAAATGTCAGATAAACAAACTGTGAGTTCTGTAGTATTACCACTAGCTAACATATCTCAAACACTGATTTTACTCACTCATCCTTCATTCTTTATATCCACATGTCTAGCAGTGATATTTTATACAAAGGGCAGAGTCTGTAGTCAGAGCATTTGAGTTATGTTGTTAAAAATAACTTAAGGAACAGCAGGTGAGACTTGTTCCTACACATGAATATTCAAACTGCACCTCACTCAGATAGTGTAGAAAGAGGAACAAAGAGCAGTGAAACTATGGTGAGGCCAAGGTGTCTATATGATCTGAAAGAAAAGTTTTATGGATATAGACTTGAGATGACTCAGAAAACTTACTCAAGGAGTGGCATGATCTGCTCATGTGCCCCATTGCCAAAACACTCATGAGTTTATTAAACTGAAGGCAGGGGGAAGCAGTAGCGCTGGGGTGTTGAAAGTCTAACAGTCAGGGTCTCAGTCTTGATTCTTACACTCTTGTGCTTTGGTCTCTGAGCAGAACAAGTTTAGGGTTGGCAAGAGGGTGTAGGAGCTATGGTGCTACCCTGGATGCTGAGAGAGTTGAGTTTATTCCTTCTTTGGCAGCCATTTCCCATGGATTTGCATAGGGCTAGACTTGCCAAGCTCTTCAGGCACTTTGAAGCAGACCATCCACTACCTGGGGTTTTTTCTCCCCCTCCCCCCCCCCCCCTTTTTTTTAAATTTCTGGGTTTTTTATGTTCTCTTTTTTATTTTCTTTGGATTTGTTTGTTTTTTTTAAAAACAGTGAAGAAATGAATGAAGAATGTGCAACTTTCACACCACTGACCTGGATGCAAGCTTGAGGAGGGGAGATGTAGATTAGACATTAGGAAGGAGTTGTTCCCCAGGAGGGTGCTGAGCCACTGTTGCTCAGAGGAGAGGTGGTGGCAGCCCCAGCCCTGGCAGTGTTGCAGGCCAGGCTGGCTGGGGCTGGGAGCAAGCTGCTCTAGTGCCAGGTGTCCCTGCACATGGCAGGCACAGGGCTTGAGGCTAGAGGAGCTGGAAGGTCCCTGCCAACCCTGACAATTCTATGATACTGTGACCTGATTGAATCCTGCTGCCATTGTTAGATTCAGTGATGTTTCATAGGAATCAGAAGCATGACCAGTGTGACAGGACTTTCAGGGAAAACTCAGGAGCCAGAACATGTGTGTGGGTTAGATGTTCATTTCTCTCACTTGTACATTGTAACAGGCACAGTCTGAAAATCGCTTGTGGTCTCCTGTGGTCCCTGGTGCCATAACTGTGCCCACAGCAGAGGGAGCATTAAACTCATTGCCCATGGGAAAGNCAATGACAATGACATTGTAAAGACAAGAATATTCAAAACTGTGAAACATATCCTCCGGCAATAAGAAGGGAGCAGATTAATAGATGATTGACTTCCTTAAATGTTAACTTATTGTTTTATTCTTTTGCTTCCCAGATCCTGTCCATGGCCCACAGAACGTTGAGGTGGTTGATATTCGCTCCCGGCAGCTGACGCTGCAGTGGGAACCCTTTGGTTATGCAGTGACTCGCTGCCACAGCTACAACCTCACAGTCCAGTACCAGTATGTGTTCAACCAACAGAAATTTGAGGCAGAAGAACTCATCCAAACGTCCTCCCACTACACTTTGCGAGGTCTTCGGCCCTTCATGACCATCAGGCTGAGGTTAGCCCTCTCTAACCCAGAAGGCAAAATGGAAAGTGAGGAGCTGGTTGTGCAGACTGAGGAAGATGGTAAGTTTTGTTGGGTTTGCTTACTTCTTTTGGGGGAAAGATTAATATTTTCAAGTTGTAAGTAACAACATTGTGATGCAACTTAAAAATGGCTTCTCTGGACAGTGTGTGGGTTATGTGCAAGTAAAATTTGTAGGTATAAATAATTTACAATTCTCAGCCATGTTCTTGAAAGGACAAGGATCCTTGAAGTGCTCAGAAACAACAGACAGCAGTGTGAGTAGTTACTGAAGAGTGATAGGTTTAATTCTATAGAAGTCATGTTCTGAACTACCCAGGACTCACAGAGCAGCTTCCTTTATTCTATGGAGAAATGTAACCCTGGCTGGTGTTGATTTTTGTGGTGCCTTCCTACCACTGTCCCTAAAGAAGTACAATGTCTTCCTTCCCAGAGTGTAGCTTCTCTTAACAGTGATGTAGCATTTTATAGAATCATAGAACGGCCAGGTCACCATTAAACCATGTCCCTCAGCACCACATCTCCATGGCTTTTAAATCCCCCTCCAGGGACGGTGACTTCACCACTGCTCTGGGCAGACTGTGCCAGGCCTTGACAACCCTTTTGGGGAAGAAATTGTTCCTAATGTCTAACCTAAGCCTCCCCTGGGACTACTTGAGGCCATTTCCTCCTGTCCTATCCCTTGTTCTTTGGGAGAAGAGACCAACCCCCACCTGACTCCAACCTCCTTTCAGGAGGTTTAGAGCATGAGCAGGTCTCCCCTGAGGCTCCTCTTCTCCAGGCTAAACAAGCCCAGTTCCCTCAGCTGCTCCTCACAAGACTCATGCTCTAGACCCTTCATCAGATTCATTGCCAACATATGTCTCAGAAGCTAAATTCATCTGGTGCTAACTCATCTGTTCCCAATACCAGGAACTGTTTCCTGGATGACCTGCTGGAAAGCCTTCAGGCATTATGATCTATCTGAGCAATATCAGACCAAGGACTCTCACAGACCCCAAGCCTCCATGCTGTCTAATGTATTAAGAAGTGTTCTTCCTCTGCCAGAGCTGTAAGGGGTTGTTGGGCTCAGGTTCTTTCAGCTGAAAGTGGTTCTTGCAGTCCAGTATATCACACAGGAGGACAGCAGAGCATGGCAGATCTCTCAGAAAAATGGACAAGGTTTTTATCAGGCAGGCTTGGGAGTGCATTTAGTTAGTTATCTTCCACAACATTACACTTTTGCTTGAGTAGGTGGATTTTTAGCTGGCCTTGTAGCCATAATGACATATAAATCTTACATTGTTGCTTTACTAAGGAAATCAATCTTTTATATTGATAAAGGTGTGCAGCTCAGTAGCATCTTTATGCCAAGGTGCAATCTGGCTGTTTAGGTGGAAGGAACTTAGTTGTTTTGGGGATGGAGAAGGACAAATTAAATTCCCTGCTGCTGCTGTACCATACTGGAATAAGGATGCACTGAAATTAGCTTCATATCTTCATGGATTCTGATTTAATTTAGCACTTAGTGGTTAGCTTAGAGTGTTCTTACTTGAACCAAAGGTTGAGACTAGGCCTTTTGTGTTGATAGTACCTTGGTAATGGTAATACCTTGAGAGTTTTTTATCTATTACTTTATTATTATTATTGTTTTCAGCTCTGAACTTCCTGTCTTCTGGCCTCTCGGTGTCTTCTGAAATGTGTGCAGCTGGAGCTCACTTCTAACAGAGATTTTTGTGTGTGTTTGTTTTGTTTTTTTTTATTTAACCTGTAGTTCCTGGACCTGTTCCCTTGGAATCCATCCAGGGAGGACCTTTTGAAGAGAAGATCTACGTTCAGTGGAAGCCTCCAAATGAGACAAATGGCATCATTACACTCTATGAGGTGAGGAGAACAGATTGTTGTCAAGGAATACATGTCACAGGGTCCTTTTCTTATGTGTTTAAGCCAATGCTGAGCTCAGAGATATCAGCTGATGCTTGAAGAAGCCTGATTAAAATAGATAAAATCTTCAAGCTAGGCTGCTGCCATCACTGAAAAATTTTCCATTTCCAAAAAGAGAAGGTATTTCTGCATTGGAGCCATTTGTCCTCCATGTCTCAGTTGTTCAGTTCCTACTCTTTTTCCTTCTGCAGGATCTCCAAGGTCTGTTTTCTTCCCTTTGTTTCTTGAGGTGAACTTCTGTTAGGTTCTATACCTAA
Source organism: Bucco capensis (assembly GCA_013396975.1). NCBI lineage: Eukaryota > Metazoa > Chordata > Aves > Piciformes > Bucconidae > Bucco > Bucco capensis. The sequence goes on along the minus strand of VWZO01018484.1, from coordinate 326,270 downwards.
ACACTGCAACTAATTCCTCTCTACATAGTTATCACACTTGCTGGCCATCTCAGCAGAATACAGCCATTAAGCTTTATATTATAGTGTTCTTATTGAATCTTTCCAGGATACATCTGGCTAGCCCAATAACTACTTCCCTCACTGCCAGAGAAAATATACAGCAGGTTATAAGATGGTCACTGATGATCCTATGCTGGATTGTAGATGCCAAGAGTGTCTGGGAGGACATGTAAGGTTGTTAGGGTAAGGAAGTGTTGCTGTTTTCATGTCCTTCTGTTGGCACTGGGTCCACAATGTCATCTGCAGTCAAATATGTAGAAAAGAAATATAAAAAGAGGGTTGCAGCAGAGGATCATGTGAAATGAGAGATAGCCCAGGCAGTCCTGCAAGAGAAGGGAAAGGTACTGTTAAATAGTGGAAAGCAGGGCACCAGTGCTGGCTGAGTCTGTTTTGGTTTGTAGGCTCAGTACTTACCACAGGAGGATTAGAAGAAGTGAAGCTTTTGCTTTTCTGGTAGTGTAAAAATCTTCACTGTGGGCTTGGGCAACATTTTCTGGCACAGAGGAGCAAGAACCACTTCTTTTTTTCCTCTCTCTTTTATGCTGGGTGAATATACAAACTCATTTTGGAAAAAACATGGATCCAAGGAGTAACTCTGCTATCAGCCAGGAAGTTCTGCTCCTTTCCCTTTCCAAACCAGCTTCTAAATTTGAAACAGCATGTCTTAAAGCCTGGCAGTCCTGGATTTCCTTGCTAACACTGGCAGTCTCTGTCACAGTGATGGTCAAATGGAAAAGATCAAGCAGGTTTAGCATCAATGAGTTCTTATACTACAGCATAAGCAAGAGATGGCAACTTTCTCCTGGTCTTAACCACAACTGCACTTTTAGATCCTCTCTCCAGCTGGCTTCCAAAGGGTGGGCTGAATTTGCTATGGTAGGACTAAATAAATGGATAGAAGTTCCTCTTGCTCATCTGGTGTCATTTCAACCAGGCTGATAATCCTTAATTTAGTAAGGAGTCGTTTTCTGTTGCTCACTGTTGAGATACTTGTGAAGGTTGCATACCACCTGTCTGTGCTAGGATACACCTAACCCTTGCAGTTTCAAGGGTTTTGAAGCTATACTACAGGCTATCCTGTGTCTGTGTAAGGGATTATGCCATAAAGATGTCTGTGTTTTTAAGGAATTAATCTGATTAGGATCAGTTACAAACTGATTATTTTTCTGGCAACACAGGTGACCTATAACAGAACACATTTAAAATAATCCAAGTCAAATGATGGAAAAATAACTCCTTTTAATTTTTAAAGAGGCCTTTTCCTACTAAAATATTGCCTTGGGCTCAGCTCATCAAAAGGATTTAGCAATCTAAGTAGCTTTTCTGGCTGAGCAGCTGCATAGAGATACTTGAATGCCTCCAGGAAAGTGATGCAACCTTTGTGTCTGCTGCTGTTATTTTAAGATTTCATGCCATATGTCTAGAACCAAAATAATTCCTCAGTAGTAATGACCTCCAAAATGTTGTTCTAGACAGAGTTTAGCCATTTTTCAGTATCATCATGGCCTTTACCCTGCTTCAACAAGGTTCAGCTGATCTGTTGGTTAAAGTGGGGGGAAAAAAAGCTAGTGGTTAGTCTCCAAGAGATATTCAGTTCTTTCCTGTAGAACCAATCAAGGTAGCAGCAGAACATTTTAACAACAACAGAAGAAAGAAAGGTGAAACTATGAACTCATGCAGTGCTACTTTAATGAGGTCTCTGTTGGGCTCCTAGTTGCTGCAGCCCAGCACCAGCAGTGCTGCTCTCTGAGCCCCAGGAGGCTCAGCAATGTGCAGGCAGATTATAGAATCCTAGAATGGTTTGGGTTGGAAGGGACCTCTGGAGCTCATCTAGTCCAACCCCCCTGCAGTGGCCAGGGACATCCCCAACTAGAGCAGCTTGCCCAGAGCCCTGGCAAGCCTCACCTGCAATGCCTCCAGGGATGGCAACTCAACCACCTCCCTGGGCAACCTGGGCCAGTGTTCCACCACCCTCGTGGGGAGGAACTTCTTTCTAATGTCCAGTTTAAATCTACTCTTCTCCAATTTAAAACCATTGCCCCTTGTCCTTTCACTGCAGGCCTTTGCAAACAGGCCCTCTGCAGCCTTCTTGGAAGTTCCCTTTAGGTCCTGGAAGGTCACTAGTAGGTCCCCTGAAGCCTTCTCTTCTCCAGGCTGAACAATGCCAGCTCCCTCAGCCTGTCCTCAGAGCAGAGGTGTTCCAGCCCCTGAGCATTCTCGTGGCCTCCTCTGCACCTGCTCCATCAGCTCCATGGCCTTTCTGTGTTGAGGGCTCCAGAATTCCAGATTGCAGCTATCTAGAACCTCTGCAGTTGTGTCCCTGTCATTAGGGAGAAATGAACCCAAGAGCCCTACCAACATGCATTAAAGAAAAATTCCCTGAAAAGTACAGATGAGGAATTATCATTTTATGATTGTGAAATAGTGATGTCAAGTTCTGCACTACACCTGGAAGTAGTTGGCTGGATTCACACATAGGTATCACACAAATGATAGTCTCTTAAACTCCCCTGGGCATAAACCCTTCTTATGAAAACAAATTGGGAATCCTCTTCCTAAGTCATAGTTCCCTCGTTAGCATCAATGTTTATTATATCTAAAGGGTGAGTGGCAAGAGGCTGGGGCCAGACTCTTCTCAGTGGTGCCTAGTGACAGGCCAAGGGGCAAAGGACACAAACTGGAACCCAGGAGGTTCCATCTGAATGGGAGGAAAAACTTCTTTGCTGTGTGGATGCAGAGCACTGGCCCAGGCTGCCCAGAGAGCTTGTGGAGTCTCCTTCTCTGGAGAGATTCCAAACCCAGCTGGAGGTGATCCTGGGAAACCTGCTGTGGGCGACCCTGCCTTAGCAGAGAGTTGGACTAGATAATCTTCAGAGGTCCCTTCCAACCCTCACCATGCTGGGATTAAGTGATCACCATCAAGACCTGATTCATTATATCTGTATATATCTGAAAGTATAGCTATACTCATTTTTTCTCTAGCTCTGTTAAAAAAGAATTCTTGCAAGCTTTTAAGAAGCTCCCAAATAATCACTCCGTCTATCCTGCTTCCATCCCACTTGCTTTTCCTTGGGACAGATTTTCTGCTCAGGTTCCTAATCATTCCTGCAGTTCCCTGCCAGGCAGACTTCCATATCAAACAAATTGCCATTGCAGTTTGTGTACTCACTGTTTACATGCCAACTGGGCTGAAATTCAGCAGCACAACCTTCAGCAAGTCACTTGGCAGCCAGAAGCTCTAATTTCCTAATGACTGAATACTTCTAAAGAGCCTAAACAAAATAGAAGGATCTTAATGAACCTTTTTTGACTGATGCAAGTCTCTTCTGATTGGTATTTATCCTTCAAAATGCTATTGTTTTTATTACTTTTAATAACAGTGGCAGTAGCCTTGCATTTAGAAGTGGTTTAAATCCTCCCTGTGTTGGAGAATTAATTGTTTCACTGGATACAGCCACAAAGGAACCTTCTAGATCCCCACATCAGTATGTAATTGCAGTCTGTTTCTAGGGAGCCAGAAACCTCTTGTTCAAGGGATCTTGGAAAGCTCTGGGAATTGCAGGTCAGTTCACCAGTACGCTGAGAGCCCAGTAGAAAGTGAGTGATGACACAATTCATTTTGGAGGTGAGAGAAGCACAGCAAAGCTGTTAATAACACCAGTGTGTGCTGTGTTGGGAGCTGTCAGTTGGTCTGTCCAGTCAAGCCAACCATTGGGAGACGCACAGGCTGTGAGTGTTGTGAGTAAGCTGTGCAAGGTGTCAGAATCACAGAATCACTAAGGTTGGAAGAGACCTCCAAGCTCCTCAAGTCCAACCATACCTATCGCTACCATACCACTAACCCATGGCCCTAAGGAGAGCATCTGAATGTTTCTTAAATCCCTCCAGGGATGGTGACTCCAGCACCTCCCTGGGCAGCTTGGGACAAGACTTAACAACCCTTTCAGTAAAGAAATTTCTCTTTATATCTAATCAACTTCCCCTGCTGCAACTTGAGGCCATTTCCTCTCATCCTCTCCCTGTTAACCCTGGAGAAGAGACCTACCCCCATCTTGCTACAACCTCCTTGCAGGGAGTTGTAGAGATCAAAGGAGGTAAAGTTTAGTCAAGTCCATAGGTAGCTTCAAGGTGTGCAGGTACTTACTTACATGACAGAAGTAGCTCAGTCTGTGTTCAGAAACACAACTAAACAGCCATAATGCATAGTGCATGCTTTACAGAGATGGTTTTGCCTGTGACATAAACAATCTAATTTAAGGTCATGGACCAGATTTGGCACTTAAATTCTTTTGCATTTAGGTGACATGAGGTTGTCTCAAGCATTTGCTCCATGACCCAATTGAAGTGCTTCAAATACGTGTGGGAACCCAAATATTTTGTGCAAGCTAGCATCTTGGAAATGTGAATGAAACTTATTTATAACTGCTTTTCACTGTTCATTTGGGTAGCTGGAAGCTTAGGGCTGCACTCAGTAAGTGATGCTGGCTTTTGCCTCTGTAAATGTGGTGTTTGTGTGTAACTTATTGCTCAATATTGCCAGATTTTTAGAATATTTCTCTCTTGAAGACCTAGCATTCCTATCTAAAATATTTGTCATGTTACTTGGGGGAAGGCATTGGTTTAAGGTATTACAAAGATTGAAGCACTTTAAGTGTGGCTACAGTATACTCAGCTCCTTGGCTGGAAAGATGACTCTCAGACTGCTGAAGACCTTTCAAGGAGTCATGCCTAAAGGCAATATTTAAATAGCAAGCTGGCTTTTTAGACTTTGTAAGGTGTAGTCTTGTAATCACTTATCTTCTCATCTTTACAATTACCAAGTCCCATGTGGGCTGCACATGGATCTGGGGAAAAATCAGGATGTGTTTGCAGCTGCTAACTAGCTGTTTTTCTCAGTCACTCTTTTTGAAATGTTGTAAATCTCTATTTAGATGCCAGGAATAACAATAATAGGGACTTTCATATGCAATTTCAGCTCTTTAATGGGATGCTTGGAGCCTAGTTCCGCTAATCCCAGTGGATCTGGGTTTGAATTGCACTTCAGAGGCTACAGATCCTCTTAGTTGCCATGTAAAACTGCAGTCTGCCCTTCACCAGCTCTTCAGTTGCCAGTATGCTATTCCTTCTTGTTCACATTACTCACTTTTCCTCTTCAGGAGAGGTGGTTACAGGAAAACTGCCTCTGAGAGGCTTGTGCATAAAGTCAGGGTTTGTGGATGCACTGCCTGCATTTACAATAAGGTGGAAACAAATTTCTTCCCCCTTTTGACCCCAGCAAGTGCTTACTTATTACAACACAAAGCATGATTACCTGGTGTGATAGCTATCCACTGCATTCCTAGTCATTGCCCTTTTTTTTTTTTAAAGCTATTCATGAAACCTGACATTTTTAGGATCAAATCTCCCCTGCTGTGAAAGGTGTAGCAAAGAAAGGTTTTTTCCTGGCAATGTGGAAAGGGTTGGGAATTTGACTTGGCTTAGTCATTTGTTTGTTTATATAAAGGCTTTTTTTTTTTGAGTTAGGAAAAGTGAAAAATGGCTCCCCCCAGAAGGAGAGCTGAACCACGGAATGTTGCAACCAATTTATACAAAGCTCTGCAGTCAAAAAGAGTAGAAAGATGACAATTCTCAGAAATTGCCTTCAGTGAGAAGTAGCTTTGAATGTTCCCATGAAAATCAATCATGTTACAGCTTCTCAATTGCATTCCGTGGATGCATGATACTCCTGGGACAAAGCTTTCTCACTTAAGCTCACTAAGTGTGCTCTGAAGGAAGGCCTTGCCACACACAGCTGGCTGCTGCATTGAGCTGCACATTAAGAGAACATTAAGGAGATGCTGTTAAGTACTCAAAACCCACGAAATGATCCATTAAGGACTGTAGATTGGGTTAGCTTTAGCACTCTTCTGTAAGGGCATTTGACAATGCAGTGTTCACACAATTGCAGGTTGCTCTCTGCTCATCTGCAGCACTAATGTTGTTTTCCTTTGGCACCGACCGGATTCACACCCTGGCTTGGACTGCAGTATATTGTTTTTCCAGAGTCCATGAAAGCTGATTACACAAAGAATATTTTCTTTACTGCATCTGAGTTATGCTGAATTAGAATTGGTGCACAAGCTAAAATAGCCAAGAAACTGGGCAGCCATGTATAATGTGTTTAAGATTGAAACTCTGTCAGCTCGAGAGTTAGGCTGCATCATCCTCTCAAATACATGTCAGGAAAGCTGTGCCTATGTACCCAGCTAGGTGAGCTCTGTAGTTAATCATAGAATCCTAGAATGGTTTGGGTTGGAAGGAACCTCTGGAGCTCATCTAGTCCAACCCCCCTGCAGTGGCCAGGGACATCCCCAACTAGAGCAGCTTGCCCAGAGCCCTGGCAAGCCTCACCTGCAATGCCTCCAGGGATGGCAACTCAACCACCTCCCTGGGCAACCTGGGCCAGTGTTCCACCACCCTTGTGGGGAGCAACTTCTTTCTAATATCCAGTTTAAATCTACTCCTCTCCAATTTAAAACCATTGCCCCTTGTCCTTTCACTACAGGCCTTTGCAAAATTCTGGCTTATGCAGAATTGCACTGAAAAAGGGCAGGGCTGGATAAAGATAAACTGTTTATTATATAATTACCAACTGTAGTATTTGCTTCAGCACTTGGTGGGCAAGTTGGTTAAACATTGCCAATGTTCCAAGCCCCACTTAGTCGGGATCCAGGCCTGAGGTTTTTTTGTCTTTCACTCAGCAGAATCCCATAGAGAGCTCCTTTTCCCTCCTTCCATGCTGTTTAATAAAGTGATGTGGCTTATAAACTCCCTGTCAAGCCTAGAATTCTAGTATGTACTTGAGTGACCCCCCTGCCCTATACAGAACATTTTGGATGGCTTCTCTGATGCTGCAAAGAAACCATGTGCACAGAAGCCAACATTGCAGTGGCTGTTGTGGTGAACCAGGACAACTTCCCTTCTCTGTCATGGCTGGGAAGGTAAAATGCTGTGACAGGACTGCAGCCAGTTGGAGCTCTGCTAATTTAAGGCTGTTGCAGGGAGGTGTTCCAGGTAATGGGAATTAGGCTCAGCTCTGACTGTCTGTATGTCCTAGGGCAATGTGTCTGCGGGCAGGTCCTGCTCCTGCCATCTGAGGAGGGCAGCAGCAGGATGGGCCATGGTTTAGAGGCATGGTGGTGATAGGTAGATGGTTGGACTTGATGATCTTAGAGGTTTCCTCCAACCTTCATGATTCCGTGTTTCTGTGAGGCACCACATCAGGCACGGGCTGTTCACTTGAGTGCTAAGCCCTGTGGAAGAGAAGAACCTGTTCTTTGTTGCTGCTGTTTCTCTCCATCCTGTCACAATTAGATTAACTCAGCCTTAAATTTAGGAAATGTTTAAATGATTTCTGAATTGGGAATGCTTTTCTGAATAAACACCTTAAAGAGATTTTAAGCAAATTTCTTTATATTATATAGGCTTCTTAATTGTGTGCTACTCACTCACAGTTACTTGCAAGATACACTTAACTTGGAAGCATTTCTTAATGATGTTTCTTTAAATCTTATGGTTTCTAGTAACAACTTGATGAGAAAATGAGTGAATCTGTTAAGAAACTCAGATGTCAGGGGTTTTTCAAATGTATGACAACCCCCAGGTAAATAGCATAGTTGTGTTATAAATAGTATGAATTAACTGCTTAAAAAAAAATTGCTTGATCAAGCGTTCCCGAAATAAAAACATAGTATGGTCCCTTGAGCACAACAATTTCTTTGATTGCCTTTTTATTGTTCTTTTGAAGCCAATAGACTCACAGCAATATAAATCCAATGCAAATGAGAAAAGATATTTGGCTGCAACAAAACACTTTATTGTTTTTTAAAAGGAAGGAAGTGAATAATTTTAGCGTGCACATTGGGTTCTTTCTGAGCAAAATCAAGTGAAAAGAACTGAAAAAATATCCAACTTTCTTATAACAAAGAAAAAAACCCCTTTTGTGGCTATGTGAACATCCTTCTGCCTTTCAAAGCTTTTTTTTAATAGAAAAAAACCCATATTTTTGGTCTGTTCTTTATTCAGACATACTTTCCAGGAAAAGAAGCTAATTCTTAAGCCTGTTTCTTACTTTTAATCTTTTCAAATGCCAGAGTTCCCGTGCAGTCATCGTGGTAGAGATAAATCTCTTTAACAGTTCCATGCCCAGATCTTACAATACCTTGCTTACTAAAATACAGTAGTTAAATAAGTTGAAAGCAAACTACAGGTGCATGTTTGTACTTCCTTCCTAGATGGTTATTTCCCTTTCATCTTAAATATTGCTTAGTTTAGCAAATAGATAGGCTTGAAAACTCCAGAAGTGGTGGCTCTAGCCTGTTGATTGGCACAACTGAGAAACTGTGTGAGAGAGGAAAAGTCAAAGTGATCTCCTTGTTGCCTTCCACAGGAGGAGGTGCTCAAGTTGCACCACAGAAGGTTTAGATTGGATATTAGGACAAATTTCATCACAGAAAGGTTGTTAGGCATTGGTACAAGCTGCCCGGGGCAGCCACCATCCCTGGAGGTGTTCAAAAACATATTGATCTGGTACTTAGGAATATGGATTAGTGACGTGGAGGTGACAGGTTGATTGTTGGACTTGATGATCATAGAGGTCTCTTCCAAACTTAAAGATTCTGTGATGCTGTGCCAGCTTTATGGTTCCTTTTGGGGAATCAACCCTACTGCTGTCCTTTGTGCCTGTGGATTAGACCCAGCCTGTGGGTAAGGGTGGGTTTGGCTTTAGCTTCCTGTGCCCTACTCTCATTACCAGCTCTGCCAATCTGAGTCTCTTGCCTTCTCCTTTTGCCCTGCCAGTGGTTTTCCTTCTGCTGTTGTCCTGGCTGTCCAGGTGCTGTTGCTGGCAGCCAGGCTGGGGTAGCTTTCAGGAGAGTGCTGGCATCTGGCAGCTTTTAGCACAGGGAGAATGACTGCATTCCTTACTCTTCCCTTTCTTCCTAACTCAACTACTTTGATTTCAAATTGTGAAAATCAACTTAGGATGAGGCAGCCACTTGACTTGGAAAATAAGCCCAAATGGACAGTTTAAGATTTGCATTACTATGTCATCTTACAGTTATCAGCTGTAAAAATACCTAGGGCTGGTAGTTTATCTATAAAAGTGGCAAAACCATTTTATACATTTGTTGGTGTTCCTTTGTGGCAACTTTATGGTGCACAGCAAGCAGAGCACCTCTATGTGGGGGGTTTTGTACTCCTTCATTGGCTTGGGGTTTTGTTCATGGCAATGCAGCTGTGGGATGTACTAAGCAGTGCTTTCAGCATCAAGGACTGAGGAACAAGCATGGAGATTGAATAACCTTGCCTCAGTGCTGCAGTCCTATCAAAGCAATTTCTATAGTTGTCATTTTCTGCTATTAAACTGAACAATGAGGCTCTCCAATAAAATCATATGAAATAACAGCTCATTAAAAACTCTCCTTAATGTATAGCATGCTAATTAATGTCAGTGGGGTGCAAGCTTGAATGGTAAAATAGACTATAATGTTTAGAAAGTAGGTAAAATAAAAGAAGATATTTTATCATTAATGACCTTTTAGTAAACCTAATGAAATCCTTAATGGCCTGAATACATTACTGAGGCACTCCCAATTGCTTTGTTACCTACTTCATTCTTCCTCCCTTTCTCATAGACTTTAAATTTGCTTTTATTTATAGAAAACAAAAAGCAATAAAGTCCCAAGGAAATATGAACAGGAAGAAGGAGTGTGAGCAAGGAGGAGAGTAGATGAGATTTCTCAGGCCTGCTATCCCTGATCCTGGTCAAGAGAAAGGCTGGATGTAGGAGTGTGTTATGTCCTATCTTGCATGTGTGTTATCTGGGTTTGTATTCAGCTTTAATTAGCTCCATGTTTGTGTGACTCTCAGTATATAGGCTAGGGAGCAAATGGGCTCCATGGAGTCTCCCAAGGTTAAATTCCATATTCATTGCTAGAGTTGCACTGTGGCTTTTTATGCTGTTACCAACCATGCTGTGCTTGTGCTGTGACTACATTAAAGGCCTTTATTCTTCAGGGCTTTTAATCTTTTACTTGTTGCAAGTCTTAAATATAAGTTGTAAAAATGCTGTTTATCTCAACCTTCTCCCAAAAGAAAGCAGTACAAGGATGTTAAAGTGAAAGGCCTTGGCCTCCTCCCATTTCCTGGATAAAATTTAGTGGGCTGAGGAGGGATGTAAGTAGCAATGATTGCTTGGCTTAAACTGAGCTTTAGGATGGAAAGCACACCCAATCATCTGGTCATAAAATACATTGTTTACTCCTCAAGTCCAGCACTGGAGAAGGATTGTTCACTAACCTGTCCACTGACTCTTTCCTGTTCATTAGGAGATAACTTTCTTTGAATTATTCCTTTTGTGTAACACTTGGTGCCATTAACTTTAGTCTTGCACCCCACATATCTGAAACTTCCACATAAGATTGACTCTCATGTCCATCCCAGCTGCAATCCAAAGTCACCTGCAGTGGTAATTGTTCCTAAGAGGCATGGGTTGGTGAGCCTTAGGGAAAGAGCCCATGGCTCACTGTGTAATCATCTAGATACTGTGCTAGGCAAGTTCATTCCTTATTTGGCTCCAAGCATACAGAGCTTTTTGCTTGCCCTCTCCTTCTCACAAACCAGGGAGGAAGGGAGCACAAATCACTTTGAAATCAGAATTTAAGAGTATAGCAGCCAGTCCTGTATTGTTTTCCTAATCACCCAGTGAAAAGGATGGTGATTTAGAATAGGGATGCCCAGACTGCTGGCTGCATACAAGGGAGCTTGGAGGAATGACAAAAGCAGCAGTGGTGATGAGCAGGTCATCAAAGAGCTATAGAAATCATAAAAGTCTGACAGAAAGGAGAGCTGAACTAGTGTCTGGTTAATGGGATGTCCTCTTCCATATTGGCTTCTCCTGCAGCTGAAAGAGAAAAACAGAAATGCAGTGAAGATAGAGCCTTAAGGCAATGAGGAATATTACCTTTTGGATACCTGTAAGGAAGGTCTGGCCTTGCCTTCCTAGAATGGAATTCTGTTTCAAACTCCCACATTTCAGGAATATTTTGGTCTTTATCATTAGTGAAATTCCACTCAAAATAAATACAAAGTCAACCCTCCCCATGAAAATTCTAGGAGCTGCTGCTTAACCTCAGTCTCATCCCTGGGATAGTCATCATCTCCAACATTTTTGTGTTTTGTGTTGAAATATTGAGAGTTCAGGGTCACTCTTTGCTGCTGGAAGTGATTCCTTAGACCCTGAGCTTTCATGGGCTAACTGACGTTCACAAGGAGGAGTCAAGGAAAGCAAAGCTGTTGCTGTCATCCTTAAAATGCTCCTACAATGCTTATGTCTTGGCTAGAAATCCTGAGAGAGGACACAAACTTGAAAATTTATCATAAAAACAAGCCAAACCTCTCCTGGAAGAGCAGAAGGTGCTTTGCTCTAGGTTTGTGTTGTCTTTTAGAAGGAATGACCTTTCTCCAAGGCTCACTTTGGGGACTTTTCTAGATTTCCAGAGATATTGGAGATGATGAGGAAGTTCTTTCCCCAGAGAGTGGTTAGGCACTGGCACAGGTTGCCCAGAGAGGTTGTGGCTGCTCCATCCCTGGCAGTGTTCAAGGCCAGGCTGGATGCAGCCCTGGGTGACCTGGGCTAGTGATTGGCATCCCTGCTCAGTGTGGGGAGGTTGGAACTAGATGATCTTTAGGGTCCCTTCAAACCTGCCCATTCTGTGATTCTATTTGGTGATCACTTCCAGAGAATTGTGATCCCCTCAAGTGCTGGGAGAGTTCAGCCCTTTTCTGCTCCATGAGTTCCTGCATGTATTGCATTGGTAGCTCCAGCTCTGCCAGCAGCTGAACACTGGCAGCAGAGCCATAGGATGCAGTGGGTTTGTTTCTTTGTTTGCTTGATTTGTTCTCTTTTGCATAGACCACAAAGGGCTTGTGGCTGCAGAATAATTATTAGTTTGTTTATTAGAGAAGAGAAATACAAGCACAAGTCAAGCAAGCAGAACTCCCACTTATTACTGTCTAGGATGTTTTTCCTTCTAGTGCTCAGTAAGGTTCCTTTTTCTCCTGAGCCAAAAGGTTTTTCTGAGCTATTTAATTGTGTCTTTCTCTGTGACAGTGTTAAACCAGGATTAAATTCAGAGGAAAACAAAATAATGCATATCCAGCATTCTTAACTTGCTGGTTTCTTATTTAGGACACAAATTAGAAATTATTCAGGTTATTCAGACAAAAGGTACATCCTCACCTAGCTATCATCCTTATTAGGGATGAGCCTTGTGAACTCATCCTGCTGCTGCTGAGCAAGCAGCAGGGCTTAGTAGATGTAACTCGATCTTTTTCCTGGATACTACAATCTTATTATAGATTATAAAATCTGTCTTGTAATGCTCCACTTTCCAAAAACATTCTCTCTTCTTTCCAAACTTCTCTAGACAGAAGAGCAGATTTCCAGCTAAATGCTTGCAGAGGAATGCCAAGTCTGCTGCTCAGCTGGCACTGAAGCTGGAACAGCCTTGGCTTGGGCAGGAGTAATGAGACACAGCCCTGGGCTATAAATTCCATTGATTTGGGAAGGAGAGGAATTCATTCGGCTTTGCCTGAGGCAAAGGTCTGCTGTGCTGTCAGCTGAGGTTCTCACACTCTGGGTTTCCTCTCTCATGGTAATCAGTACCAAGAAAGCTGCTTATGAAAGAGTTTTGAGGAAATCCCTTGTTACCTGCTACTAGTTTAACATGTGTAATCTCAGCAGCAGCAGCAGAGGGACATCTATTTCTAGCTGCTTTACTGACAGATTTAAATAAAAAGGGTGGACTTTGTGGACCTTTGGAAAAGCCTTTCTGGACCAGAAGAAGTCCCCTGCAGCTACAGTGGTTTCCTAACAGTTGTCATGTGTAGGAATGGGATTGATGAGCTGCAGTTCTGTCTGCTGTGGGGAGATCTTGGTGTTTTCCTTGCTTACTCTGAGCTCCTCAATGGCATGAGAAGGAAGTTATGTCCAAGTGTTTGACACAGGGGAAGCATGGTAGCAATGGCTCTCTCTTTCTCCCCAAACAAACCTGAGATAGAGGAAGCCCTAGTGAAGCTTCTGTACCCAGGAAGAATCAAGGTGTGCAGTTGACTCACTGCTTTGTCATGACATTTTGTAACTGTTTTGGCAGCTTTACTCCAAAAGGGTTTCATGTCCATCCCAGTGATCACATTATTTGCTGGGATTTAACACCATGCTGTCTAAACAGAGTATTAATGATGTGCTGGGGGCACACACTGCTTGTGGAAGGCTTGCCTGTGATGAATTAATTCACAATAAGATGAACTCAACAGTGGTTCCTCTGATTTGCTAGATGAGTCAAAACATTGGATTTTCAGTGTTGTCTCAAATCACGTAAGCATAGGAATAAAATACTGTGCTACTTGTTGCCTGTACACAGCAGGTCTGTTAGGACTGGCAGCATCTATTCTATAGTGAAAGCCTTGTACCAAGAGTAAGATTTATGGTCCAGACCAGGGCAGCAATGTTTCTGCTCTTACCAAAGAGTCTGTGTGTAGGTGCTTTGTTTGCTGATCTGTGGGTGTTAGTGAGCTGTTTGCAGCCTGAGTCCTGGATAAGATTGGATGAATTGCCACCTGGTCAGGAGATTCTTGGGAGTTATTACAGGTCTTTTGTGAACTTAGGTGCTATGTCAAAGTAGATAAGAAAACTGACAGAAATTCTTATGCAGTGAAGTGTTACTCTGGTATTATATTGACCTCATTAGGAGACCTGCTCACTGCATGTCTTCACAGCAAAATACAGACTTGTCCCTGAGCACTCAAGTGTTTGTACTATGTACAATGCATGTCTCTCACCTCTCTCCCCAGATAAACAGAGTGAAATAAAATAATTGTAAAATCACTTAACAGCTTTTAGTTATACTCCATATAAACAGCTGGAAGAGAAATGTGGCATTTCTGAAGATAGAGATGCATTTCATTTTTCAGCTAGTTACCTTCAGCAAATGTGGGAGCTCCTGCTGATAATGTTTCTGGGACTTCATGCTGAAAAAGGACAAGTATTAATTGATAGGAAGACCACTTTCCTCTGCATCCTTTTCTCACCTAAGGGAATGCAGGATTTGGGCAGTGTATTCTGTGACATGGTTAGTACAGCTTTTGGCAAGGTGTCAGTCTCTAAATTTATGCTTTATAAATATTTCTACATATAAACTACTGATTATAAATATTGCCAGCAACTAAATGTATTGCAATCTGTTACAAGCTATTCAGCCTTGTCTATTCCTCAGAGAGCCATCGTTTGGTTGCAGGAGGTAACAGATGAGGTGACAGAACTCTTCTATGAGGTGGCACTTTTCTGCTTCTTCCCCTGGACTTAAATGTAGAGGAAGATATGTTGCTTTCTGTTCAACAGCTTTTCCTTTTGCACTAAAGTCCCTAGAAAGAAACATGCTTCAGTGGATGAGACTATTGCTAGGTATCACTGCATTCTTCTTTGTTAAATGAAGCTAAATATCACTGCCAAGAACCTGCTACATTAAGGAGCCAACATCCTGAGAAAGGGACAAGAGATGACCAACAAAGAGCTGATGGGTTCATGGATTTACCAGAAACACAGCTGATGACTAAACACACTTTTGTAGCTCAAGAACCTGAATCTCTTTGCAGATGTCTGTGTGACCTCTAAAGAGATTCCTGGGCTCATCACTTTCATTCAGAACAGGTACATTGTATGCACAGCTTTGGATTTCAATTTTTATGTACATCTGCATCCAAGTTCTAAGTAATTATATACTCATCTAATAACAGTGGACATGGTGTTTGATCACTGGTTTTGCTTGGCTTTTAAACAGAACTGGCTTTTCTTCTCTTATTTGCTGCTTTGTAGCTGTGGTAACTGGCCACTACCACACCTTGGAATTATGATTTCTTTAGCCTCTTAGGTGGTACAGACTCTGCAAAGGAAAAGTCTGTGCAGGGGAACTCATCTTGCATCCAAATGTCTCTAACATCAGTGTTTGTAGCAGCCATGTACTCAGTTCATTGATTTTTGTCAATGTGATAGTAAAAATAAAAGTGACTGTGCTTGAGAGTGAAAAAAGGGTGAAGAAAAAGCCCAAGTACCTGCTAGTATCTGAAACTAAGCAGGTCCTTATTGCTCTAGGAGTGGAAAAAGCTCTCTCTGCAGATGGGTTTTGTGAGCAGCAGGTTATGCAGACATCAGAGACTATGAAATAATGACTTTGTGTCAGAGTGTAACTTCTGCTCTTGTACTTGTGTTACTTCTCTTCCCACTTCAAGCACTCATTGTACCATGCTTCTAACGTGATAAACATATCTGGAATGAAAATGCTTAGCTGTATCCTATTTATAGAAGCACTGTTTCTTATTTGGGGAGGTATCCTGAGGTTAGGTTGACAAGCTGACTGAATGCAAAGTGGTTCTTTTCCAGAGAGTTTCTAAAGAGTAATTCTGGCTTGTCTTGCTTCTGTTGACATTGTCAGCACTTTGGGGTTAGTCTGCTTCCCTGATGGATAAGTTTTCTTGTTGCATCTTGACATGTACAATGCTTTCCTAAGCACTCTGTAATTAGATCTATCTCACCCTTTGCAGTTTAATAGTCACCTGGACATTTGGACCTGCAGAATGCAAGTTATGAGTAGTAGCTCTCTGTGGATCTATTAGTGACAGAGTGTAGCCTGTACATAGCAGGTGGACATCAGGGAGATGCAGTTGTGAGAAATGCCAGTGTGAACTAATCCTTCTGGAGGGAGTAAGCCTGTTCATGGGCACTTTAACTTCATGTCATGAGGAGTAAGAACTTCAGTTGGTAGCCTTACACAGCCAATGCTTTCCAGCAGTGCCATGTCCTGTCCTTCCCCATGGCTCTTCAGCATGTGCTGGTCACATTTGGTTTGTCACTCAAGGATTTGGAAAACTCATGGGTCAGATTTGGCCTCCAGAGCCAATGTTCTTGATGCAATTTAACAAGGGTAAGTGTAAAGTACTGCATCTGGGAAGGAACAAGCCCATGGATCAGTACAGACTGGGAACTGATCTGTTGGAAAACAGCCCTGGGGAAAAAGCTCTCGGAGTGCTGGTGGCTAGGAGGATGCCCATGAGGCAGCAATGTGCCCTTGTGGCCAAAAGGCCAATGGCATCCTAGGATGCATGAAGAGGAGCGTGGCCAGCAGAGCCAGAGAGGTTCTTCTCCCCTCTCCTCTGCCCTGG
>VWZO01018484.1:284141-309224 GCA_013396975.1 Bucco capensis | reverse complement strand
GGGTTTGGAATCAGAGTTGTCCTTCTCCTAGGATGACTGCCAGAAGGCTAATGAGCTCATCATACCCATCCAAGGACATGGGTATCACTGCCCACACTTTCCTGTGGGCAATGAGTTTAATGCTTCCTCTGCTGTGGGCACAGTTATGGCACCAGGGGCCACAGGAAACCACAAGGGATTTTCAGACTGCCTAGAAACTGCATGTATGCAAATGGTAAAATGCAACCAGCCACTCTGGCCTGGGGAGACTAATTGCTTCCATCACAAAATCACAGAATGGTTAGGGTTGGAAGGAACTGCCAGAGGTCATCTAGTCCAACCCTCCTGCTAAAGCAGGATCACCCACAGCAGGTTGCCCAGGATCACCTCTAGGTGATCTCTGCAGAGAAGGAGACTCCACAGCCTCTCTGGGCAGCCTGGGCCAGTGCTCTAGCACTCTCACAGCAAAGAAGTTTGACCTTATGTTTAGGTGGAACTTCCTGTGCTCCAGTTCATGCCCTTTGCTTTGTTTCCTATTGCTTGGTACCATCAAGAGGAGCCTGGCTCCATCCTCTTGGCATCTATCACGTCCTTGAGAATTCAAAGCATGGACATGCAGGTGGGAAGTGCCCTAAATCCTTTGTGAATATTTAGCCTAGTGAGCTCAGTAAGTTGTCTGTGTGCCTCACGTGCTGCACAAAGCACCCACTCATGGAGGCTAGATGGCTGAGAACACTTCTGGTGGCCTGAGAGCAGCAGTGACAGCAAGGTAGTGTGGTGCACGCAGGTAGAGGGAGAGTGCCTCTCTTCTGCTGTTTTACACTCAGGTGCTCACAGCAGATTTTCTCATATACATGGATGCTTTGTAGTGAGGAGCTCCAGGAGAAACGGCCTCATAATCTTAAGAGCTGGAGAAGGGAATCCAGTGTTCCAGTAACTATCTCAGGGGAGCTGATGGTGGGAGGAGTGCCCAAGAACCTTGCTCCTCACCAAAGCTGTTCTTTATCACCATTGTGTATGCCTACCTGCTCCTACTGGTAGTCTAGTTGAATCCTGGTGTTTGTAGCCCATGGCACTGTCACTGTGGCTGCAGGGAATCTGCCACTACAAAGTAAATACAGCGTTTAGGTTAGGAAGTGTTGGTGTGGTCATATACTGAGGTGCACTACTGTGAATTCTCTGGCATCACAATTTGTCTAGCACCACAATTTCTAGAAAGTAAGTTTGGGCAGGTCATAGGAGCTTGCTGCTGAGGGAGGATGTCTCTTTCTAGATGTAACGTATGTAGATTTGTCATTGAAGATTCACATCTAGGTTTGAGAAATGCCACACTTAGAAACACCCCTGAAGCGATAGACTTTCCTCAGCAAAAGGTTTTGATATAGCAAACCAATGCTTTTGGGACTGAGACCTGCACTCAGATGTCCTCTGTGGTAACCTAATGTCCTTGGCACAGTTCAGATTTGCCTTCTGCTTCCCAGGGCTTAGAGGTGGTCAACAAAGGCACCTCACATTTCCTCTATGGACAAAGGCAGCTAGCAAGAGGTCCTGGGACATGCTGAAGCTGTAGGATGATTAGGTGTCATAGCTTGAGAGGGAAGAGGTTGATGAGCATGGCCTGACTGCTCAGGATGGATTAAATAGGGGAGAGGCTTCTTCTGCAGTGCCTAAGGATTGAGTTCTCTCTTATGGCCAATTGATTTCCTCTCACTGGCTGATGATAAGCTGAAGCAGTGGCTGCAGAGCAGTACTGCCAGTGACTTGCCTCTGCTAGCAGAGAGAGCTGCACCAAGCAGTCTATGTGTGTGTGTATGTGTAAAAGATAGCAAAACACACTTAGCTTACTATGTCTTTAGGCAATGTCTTTCATGCAAATCATGGCTGGTTTTTTCAACAAATTACCCTTAATTTGAATCAATAATAAAAAAACCCTCTGCCTTTCCATTACTGTGTGATGACTCTCTCCAGCTCCCTAGTGAATTCATAAATCTGTTTCACTATCAAGCCTCCAAATTATTTTAATAAGAAACAAGGAGAAGCAGTATAAACTAAGTTTTCTGCATGACTTTCCAGGATCAGGTGTCTGCACTCTAATTTGCCACATTTTGATGTTAGTCTACTCATGTTTTAGACTTAGGAGCCTAAGCTGAGACTCATTCAAATTCATATTCTCATTATTACTATTCAGAGCCTGAATACTTGTTGGTAAAAAGCACTAATATTACAGTAAGTCCAGGAGCAGCTGGTAAGTCTATTTGAGTTATACTTTGTACCAAACTCAGAATGTCAGTTTAGGGTCTTTTTCCTTCTATAAAATGCCCTGATTTTTTTGTAGGGTAAGTTTAGGCAGAAACCACCTGAAGGTATTTATTTATCTTTTAGGTATTGTTAAACCTAATGTTTCTCTGCTTCTTTCTTGAAATCTCTTGCTGTGTTTCAGCTGATGGACTAGAGTTGGAGAATTCATATCAGGGCTCTGTAAAATCTTGAAATCAGGCTAGAAGCTGGCACAAAATCCTGTGTTCACAGCTTTGATATGTCCAATAACAAGCAATTATTTTTATGCTCTTTGGAGCTGAACCACTCTAGGCTTTGAGGTTGAAACCATGAATCACTTGAGACTATCAGAAAATAAAGGTCTGCACTAATCAAGGGCTGCTTTGTTGTTGTTGAAGTTACAGCTCAAGCTTCACCACAAGTAGACTTTACCTTTTCTAAAGCTGTCAGTTACATTTTTGAAGCCTATTTTATGAGTCCTACAGGAACATGGACTTACTCTACCCAGTTTGGATATCTGGAAACCTCTGGACTACTTCCTTCCCCAGAATGTGTTTTTTATGCAGGTGCAGATCACTGTACAGCATCTCAAATTATCCTGGCTGGCTTGTTTTTCATAGTCAACTTTAAAATAGCCTCCAGGGTGTCAAGCATGCAGAGGGGAAAATAAACCCCTGAGGTCAGGATTTGGCAAGTATTCTCTGGCTGGCTGGAGGGGAGGGTGGCATTAGAAGGTTCTGCTGCATGAATCACTGTGACTAAGTGTCCTTTAACCTGGGGTTGCAAAAGACCCCATTCCCAGTCTGAGGGGTTCTTTCCTGCCTTTTGCTCCTGGTGCCCTGCTACCATCATCTTGCAGTGTAGGAGACATGGCTTAGGCTTCTAGTGTTTGGAAGTATGGGATAAGATGGAAGAAGTACTAAGAAATGCCTTAAAGAGGGATAAAATATTTTCTTCCTCATCAGGTATCCACTGATTCCTGTTCTGTGGCTCTCCAATTTTGCTTTATGACTAAAGCACATTTTGAAAATTGCCTGAGCCTTTCAAGTTTAGTTTTATTCTGTGATTCCAGCAAGGCTTAAGTCTACATCTGCAGCAATTAACCTTGTTCACCTCCTCAGCGTGACAAGCTAAAAACTCTTGGCTGCTTCTGGTTGCTCCTCAAGGTTCTGCTGCTCTGCCTCTGTGCCACCCACTCCAGCACTGTGGCCAGATGTTGGCACAGCTGTGGTGATGGCAATGTGGCTTCTCTGGGCATAATGTGACAATGCCACAGAGAAGCCAAGCTGTTCTCTTCTACTTAGAATCACAGAACAGTTCCAGCTGGAAGAGACTTTGAAGATCATGAGTGCAGCCTTTGTCCTAGTCCTAGCAACGTGCTAAATGATGCCTCCCAATGCAACATCTACCTGGCTCTTAAACACCTCCAGGGATGGGGACTCAAGCACCTCCCTGGGCAGCCTGTTCCAATGGCTCACAACCCTTGCAGCAAAGAAATTCCTCCTAATGTCTAGCCTGAACCTCCCCTGGTGCAATTTCCATCCATTTCCCCTTGTCCTATCACTCTCCACTAGGGAGAACAGAGCAGTCCCTGCCTCCCTACAATCTCCCTTCAGGTAGTTCTAGAGAGCCAGGAGGTCTCCCCTCAATCTCCTCTTTTCCAGACTAATACTTCCAGACTAAATACTTCAAGAGTTGGAGGTAGGGAGGAGAAGGACCAAATGGCACCAAATAGGACAGACCTAGGAGAAACTCCTATTGGTGTTTATGGAGCTCAGGAAAGCTCCTAGCCAAGGTGGATGGCTCTAATGGGAGGACCAAAGAGTTGAGGTATATTTGTTTCTAGAGTTTTTGCTTGTGATTTACAAAGTAGCCATGGAGCTGGTCAGACTCCTCTGACCACTTGCTGCTTGATTTTACAGCTCATTAGTGAAAAGGAAAGAAACAGTAGGTCTAGATCATCCTAAAGGGGAGTTGGAACAATAAATTGGGCTATTTTAAACTTTGTCTACTAACTCTAGAGCCTTTTAATGCAACCTAAACAATCCAAGGAATCTTTGGAGCATCACAAGGAATTTGGTGATAAAAAAGAGGGATGGAATGAAGGCTGCTTGAAAATTTCACTGCTGCTGTGGAGAACAAAGAAAAGGAGATTGAGTCAAGCTAGTGGATTATGCAGGGAACACAGAAGCATTTCAGCCCAGAGAAAGCAGCTACAAGGTGACCATCACAGGGAGAGGTAGATCCTGGTGCTCTTTTTCCACAGTTTTTTAGTAGACAAGAAAACAGTGGGCCCTTGTGTTTTATCCTCTGGATAACTCTGTCTGGCCAGTTCTTTCCAGTCTCCTGGGTACAAGGTGAGTGAGATGTCCCCTGCAGGACAATGAAGAGTTAGAGGGAATGTTGCTTCAGCTTCAGGCTTTTAAACACATTCTCTGCACTTAGGCTGTTGCATGTTCTTTCTCCTCTACAAAGGGTATTATTTGTTCAATGAGACATATCTCACTTGCAGCTAATGGATAGCTCAGAGACACTTAAAAAACAAAAAGAAACATTTGCTAGGAATTTGTAACTAGTTTTATACAGTGTGCATTTTCCAGCCTCTGGCTTTTGTGAAAATATATTTCAGGTGAATATACCAGAAAACTTACTGCAGCAAACTGGATTGGAGAAGACCTCTTCTGCAATAATAATGGGATTTTATTCATGTAGTACCTGCAGTATCTGCAAAAACCATATCCCAGGTATTTGCTCTAAAGCAGTTATGTCCTGAGGAGAAAGGGATGTTGTTTTTCTGAGGTGATGGAGGATTTCCAGCTCTCTTCTGGCTTTGGCCTATCCTCAGGCCATTAGAAAATCAGACTCAGGATTTATTCAAGAGGAAACCAGCACAAGTGACTTTCTTCAGCAAAAGTCATAAACATCCTGTGCACAAATGAAAGCCCTCTGGGTGTAAACACTGTGAAGTCTCTTTAGAAAGCCTGATACATCAGGCACAGGATTTGTTCTTTCTGATGAAATACTTTGATTAGGGTGGAAAGCAGAATCACAGTGTTAGTCATATGCCCCTGAGTGAGAAAGGGAGCAGGAACCTTCCAGCTAGGGTGGGAAGGAGGAGGGTGTTGTGTGATGATTAGAAATTCATGGTGTTAAGGGAACTGAATGGCTTTTTCAAATAAAAAACATAAGACAAATCCTTTAAGGTTTAGATGATAAGAAATGTCTAGAGTTGAGATGTAGATAGTCTGCCAGAAAAGATTTTGGGGCCTGAGGGATGGTAGCTCTTTATCCCTCTGGCTGGGCTTCTGCATTTCTCTGCAATAGGGTTTGTGGTGGGATGGGATGTACCTGTCTCCTTCACAGAGGCACAGCCACAATGGAGCTCTCCTAGCCACGTGTTGCAATGCAAACATGAGGGCACTTTGCTCCCAGGCAAGGCTTGATGTCTTAGCCATGTGGTATTTCTTTGTTGTTCTTGCACCTACAGAGCTTCTAACTCCATTCTCAATTCAGCCATCACTGCGTTGGCTCCCTCCCTTTCAGGGGAGAAGATATTGCATAGAATCATAGCATCACAGACNACAGGAGAACACAAGGGATTTTCAGACTGTGCCTGAAACCCCAAATGTGACACCATGCTAAGTGCACTGCCCAGATGCTTCTTGAATTCAGACAGGCTTGGTGCCATGCCTGCAGCCCTGGGGAGCCTGTGCCAGTGCTCTGCCAGCCTCTAGGTGAAGAACCTTTGGTTACTATCCTCACTAACCCTCTCCTGGTACAGCTTCCTGCAGGACCCCTTGGGTCCTGTCACTGGTCACCAGAGAGAAGAGAAGAGGGTAGGTGCATTCTCAGTGTAACCCTGCTGTTATGCCAACCCTATCAGGACCTGGCCTCTCCTTCTCCAGTGTCCCAACCCCACTCCTGTGAGGTGGGGTTGAGCCCTGGACCTTTTATTGTGCTGTTAGAGCAAGATGGAGCCAGCAGGTACTCTTCACATTACAGCTACATAGAGAGCTGAGGAATATTCATGGCAGGTCTCATGAATATTCAGCCTTGTCTACCTTTGCAAAGCTACTCAGGAAAATATGTTCCACCTTGCTATAAATACCAATATGCAAGACAGCAGCTTAGCCACTGAATTCCACATCAATATTTTGCATATAAAAATCTATTTTCTCCACTCTGTCACCTGCAGAGTGCCAAGCTGCCTGCTTTTCTGCTAGGATATTGCAGAAGCAACTTGGCTGAAGCAGTTCAGGTGGATTTATTTGCAGTTACCTAGAACATTAAACCAAGGATTTTTACACTGGCTTCAGGAAGAATTTCTTGCCCTCTTATTTATGACAGATGTGCATTTGTGGGGGAACTAGTTTGTCTTCCCTTCTGCATGGTCAGGCTGAATTAGACTTGCAGCAGTTTTCAGTCTTTGCAGCTGAGCAGCCTGTATTTTGGGGAGTTATGCTAGAGAGGAAGGGTGGAGGTATGCCTTTTAAAAGCAGAAAAATGGGTTTGGCTATCACACAGCCCATTTCCACCCTTCACTTACTCCATTCAGCTGCTTTTTAGTCTTTCTGGTGATGAAGATGCAAAGCTGGGACAACTTGATGGTGTAAGTTGAGAGAGAGCTGTAAAAACTGCAGTCAGTCATTGTTTTAACACATAATGGCAAAAAGGTGTTGTACCTTTCACTGGAACATATTCTGCCTTTCTGGCAAGCTACTTCAAATTCATCTTAGTGTCTGAAGAGCATGGCAAGGTACAGACAATCAGATTATGTGAAGATTAGCAAAGTATGACAACTCTTAGAGATGATATTGATGGGAATTTGGTGTTTGAGATGCCAGTTCTGCTCTAAGGATGAAAGTGGAGACATCCAGGCAAAAAGAGAAGGACCCAAAATCCAGCATATAAGATTAAAGTTTAGGGATTTGAAGATTTAGCCATGCTTATGTGAAAGAGGAAAGATAGACCAAACATTTGGGTCCTGGATTATGTCAGAACTGATTTACAAGTGAGCTCTCACCCTTAGTGCTCTGTGATTCCTTCCTTCAAAATGAATTTTCAGCATTTAGCGTGAATATTCACAGGTTGCTCTTAGGATAAGAATTTCAACTCTGGGTTTGGTTCACTTATCTTCTGCTTTGGAGATGAGCATGTAGACCTGCATTTAAAATTCTTTGGGCAGTAAAGGAAGCTGAATGTGTGTTTGAGTGGTTTGCTGGCCTCAAAACATTTGCTTAGGTGCTTCTAGTTGATGTACTCTATGAAATATTCTGAGTGCCAGTAACACCTTGTTGATGTCTGTTCAGGTATGCAGTGAGTCTTCTTACAATTGCTGTGGATATCAAGACCTTTGTTAGACTTTTCCCATGGCCTGGTTTGGGGTTTCAGTTATAATCTGACCAGCCCCTGCTGCTTTTGCTCCTGTGTTAGTCATATTCTGTCTGCTCCAGGCTTGGTCAGTTTGTGGAAGCTGTGAATATGTATAGGCTTCCCAAAAATAGTGCTTTACCCTTTGGTGTGCAAAGACCAAGCAACACATAGAGTGGAGATATTGGCTCTGTTTTGGTTGTGCAAGAGCAGGTGCCAGGTGATAAATGGCAAATGCAGCACAGTTAGCCCTGTGAGCTCAAACAGCAGCAGTTCATGTACAGTACAAATAGCTAAGAAATACGTGATTGGTTATATGATTTTCCATTACATAAATCTATGTACACATGCTCCATCCATTACCTAATTCATTTTACTATTACCTAATTCATTATCCTAAGTAGCTCCTACAGTGACATTCAAATTCTCCTCCCAGAGGTGTGGTTTTTGCTATTAAAACCCCCACATGTTCTGGAGGAGACACCTTGATGGTTTGATCTCACCCAAACCTGTCTCTGGTTTATGCCAAGAAGCCAGCACAAGGCATTAGCTACAAAGGGTGACAGAATCTTAATGTCTTTAGATATTGCTGTTAATTACTGTGTCTTGTTTCTGATTATTTTAACTTTTGAGGACATTCCATCCTTTAGTTTTAGGGATCTTCCATTCTTGTTCTCCTGGTTTCAGAGCAGTTCATTATATGCTTATTCAGTTTTTAACACTACCCTTCTGACATCACATGTAGCTTATTTGACTTAGCTGATCTGACACATTTTCCCCTCCACCTCCAATGTGATAACCTGTGTCAGTAAGTTGATGAAAGAAAAGCTGCATCCTTTAGTTGTTTTGTGACATAAACTGAAGATTTTACCACGTGTTACTGTTTCTAACTGGTGAAGCAAGTGTGTTTCCCAGCATCCCTGCAGGGACACACTCCTGCTTGTCTTAGCTACAGCCAGAGATTTATTTGTTTGCAATGCCTGTAGGTATCAGGTTGATGTGATCATATTAGCAGAGGTCACCTCAAGCAGATGAGGGAATAATCTCTCTAATATTGCTCTCCCTACAAAAGCACAATGAGCACGAGCCAGGGGGATGTTACAGAGGGTTTGTGTGCCTCTCTTCTGTTGCCATCAAGAAAACAAGCAGCTCTGATAATATATGTGCAAAAGAAGGAGTTCCTTATGTTCCTCGTGTCTTATCTTTCACACCCAAGTGCAACTAGTGCTGGGATGTGAAGATAGAAGTGAGCTAGACAAAATATTTGTATGTTTTGATGTAAAAACACCAAGCTGAGTCCTCCACCTCTGACACTTTCAGCTTTGAACTTGAAATCAAATGTATAGCTCCCATCCAGGGCCCTGGCTGTTTGTGATTTGTACTCTGCTTGATAGCAGCCTTGGATGTGTAAGTGGCAGGTGTTACCAGATGGAGATGTTGGAAACAGGAGTGGGAACTCTGCTGGTTTTCCTGTGGCTGGGAGCCTGGAGCAGAATCTCTACAGCACGAGGAGTAAGCTACTTAAAATTGTACAAAACAACAATTACATTACACCTCTGGAAAGCAAGAAAAAAACCAACAACTTTTATCTGCTGAAAATGCAGTTTTGCCAAGATTAAATGTAGAATTAATAGCAGAAAGTAAATATTTCTGCAGAAAAACAGTAAAAGGACAAGGGACAATGGTTTTAAATTGGAGAAGAATAGATTTAAACTGGACATTAGAAAGAAGTTCCTCCCCACGAGGGTGGTGGAACACTGGCCCAGGTTGCCCAGGGAGGTGGTTGAGTTCCCATCCCTGGAGGCATTGCAGGTGAGGCTTGCCAGGGCTCTGGGCAAGCTGCTCTAGTTGGGGATGTCCCTGGCCACTGCAGGGGGGTTGGACTAGATGAGCTCCAGAGGTCCCTTCCAACCCAAACCATTCTAGGATTCTAAAACAAAAGTTTAGGTTCTGTCTCATGAATCTGTAACTGCTCCTTGCTGATGGGTTTCACTGGCAGTGATGCTACTTAGTAGTTGACTCCCTGTATTGCATCAGCTTCTTACAACACTGGGTAGTTGTCTGTGCAGTGATGCTTCACTGTGGAGTGGTGGTTCTGAGCATGACCCTGAGCAAGAGGCTGTGAGGAAGAGAAAAAGCAGATTTTCATTCTTAAGTAAATTTCAGGCTGGAAGACAGTGTTGGATCATCAAGTTGGAATTCAACAATGTTACTTGTCATCCAGCTTAAACCCTGATCTTAAGAGATGTCACTGAAGAGGAGGGGACAACTAAGTCTTTAAGAGCATCTTGCTAATCCTCTTGCTGCCAGGCCCAGCTAGAAGGTAGGAAGGGAAGACTGTGACTGGGAATGGCTATTCCTTACTATTCTTTGCATTGAAATCTGAAGCTGCATTTGTTAAGTATCTTATAACAGACACAGGCTCAGGTTCCAAAACATATGTTTTGGAAACTCAGTGTTTACACTGTTAGAGTAGTCCAGATGTTGTATGAACTGAGGAGAAGCCTTGCAAAATTTCTGGGAGGTCAGTGGTGCCTGAAATAGTAGCAAGTGAGATGCTCAGTAAAACACTTGCAGCTTGTACACCCTCTGGATATGCTGAATTCAAAGAAAACACATTCCAGGTGAGGTTGTTTTGGGCTCTGAGCAACCTAGTCTGTTTGAAGAGAACCTTGCTCACTGCAGGGGGTTAGGACTAGATGATCTTGAAAGATCCCTTCCATCCCAAATCATTCTATGAATTCCAGGAGCTAGAGGTGGTTTCTTCCACCACATAAAGTCATTTGCACAGTTAACTCACATTGCAGATGGCTTCTTAACCTGGCGTGGGGAACACTGCTTCCCTGAGGCAGCCACTCAGGAAACAAAGGAATTGTTTGGATAGCTTTGAGTTCAAGCATATTTCTGTCAGACCTTAATGCATCAGTTTATTTGTGTTTATTTTTGGGGAATGCAGGAAAAATGAAGTTTTCTTGTAGGCTTTATTAGAGCATGGAGTGGAATACGTTAAGCAAGATTAAAAACTAAATAGCCTTTTATTTCCCAAGGTGTTTTCAGCCATGAAGCCTTTCAGTTGGTTCTCCCTCCCCTCCATCTGCAGTGCTGAGGCCTGTGAAACACATCCAGCACTCTCCACTGATACCTGATTTCTTTATCTCTGCACTATTATGAATTGCATAATGATTTCTAGCCCTGGAAAATCACACTTTGCCCATGACAAACTGCTTTCTCATCCACTTGTGAAGTTTTGTGCTGACCTTGTTATGAAATGGAAGCAAATGACAAAGGGAAGCCCAAGGGGAAGTTAGTGTTCTTTATAGGCAGCAGGTGCTGGGCAGGCAGGACCAGAGCCTGGCAGTCAAGGAGATGTTGTGCTTCATAGTAGAGTGTGAATATACTGCTGCTGGGCTCCAGAGAGATGATATGGGGCTTTTCTAAACCTGCACTAAGTAGGACATAATCACCACTAAGTCAGGCTGTACACCACTGAATCTGACTGGTTGTCTTCTGGTTAAATGGACGTGATTCTAGCTCAAGAGAGATTCTGTCATTGAGAAGTAGCAACATCTCTCTACTTAAGTGGGTTTCAAAATGAGGGACCCCTATAAAAAAGAAAAGACTTAAAGCTGGGACTCATCTGCACTTTTCATTTTCTAGGATGTCAGCAGGTTATTTTCTTATTTCAGTGGTTTTGGTTGCATCCTCTTCCATCAGTTGAAGCCAGCCAGCTGGAGTGGGGCTGGTGGGATGTGGTGGGGGCACAGAGATCCATAGGGGCAGGAGAGCAGTGAGCCCAGCCCCATGTGGGCTATGACTCCAGCTCATGACTGTTTTGGTTGGGCAGGCAGGCTGTGCCCTCCTCACCTCACCTTGAGCACAGCTGCAGGAGATGAGACCTCTGAGAGTCACCAGGGAGCCTTATTCCCAGTGCCCCTTCTGCAGGCAGCAAGATAAGATCCAATGGATAAAAATATTTCTTAATTCCACGTCTGGCCTCACAAGACAGGAGTTAAAAATATAGAAATAAATCAGGAAAAACTTCCTTTTCTTCTCAGGAAAGTGAAACACACTATTCAGGGTGTCCCTGCAGAGCCAGCTTCTGCCCTTGGCACAGTCATGCACACAGTGAGTGTGTAATAGTTCTGGTTCTGGCTCCTCTTTTGGTCATAGCAAGAGATGGTCTCAGTCTTGAGGCAATACTAACTGAAAATGGGGGAGGGAGGTGAATACACACACATATTTCAGCTAACTGTCAGCTCCAAAGCCTCCCCCAAAATTAGGGGTTGTATGTTGTATGAGGGGTATGGAGAGGCAGAATGGGCTGTTGTATAAAGACAGGGACAGAAAACATCAGTGGGAACACAGTGATGTTTAACAGCAGTACTTACCATTTGCATTGAAAGGGGCTGCAGTTGCTAAAATCAGAGGGGAAGCTTACAGTGCCAGTGTTTACTGGTGAATCTGGCTGCAGAGTGCAAGATTCTGCTTGCCATGGTTGATTAATTCTATATGACAAAAGACCTAAGATAAAGTGCTGTGTATACTGGGATCAATTGCTGTGGGAGGAAACATGAGCATATTTTTTTGCCTTGACTGGCAAGCTCTCAATCCTGAGACATTAGAGTTTGCTGCCCTCAGTTTTAAGGTTATGAACACATGAAATCCTGACAGCTCAGTTATTCATCAGTGGGGAAGCTTACTCAAATGTATCAAATGTATGGGATGGCTAAATGGGTACATCAGCCCTGACTCCAGAGAATGTTCTGTCTTGTTAATTTATTTATTTAAGAGGATTAAAGAGACTCTGAACAGGCATCTCAAGTTCCCAAAGGATTTAGTAGTGGAGGGCAAGAAGGACCATTAGAGCGAAGTGATGAGAGCTTTATCATGCTTTGTTCTCCTATGAAGCTTAGACCCTTATGACCATGCCATAATATGTTCTTCTAAAGGAATGTCTAAACCCAGAGTATAATTTATCACTTCACTTGATGGTCTGTTTCACTGTTAATTACCTCATTTTAAACAATACATACTCTTTTTTTCTACAGTTTTTTTTTCAACTTTCAGTTTTCAACTACACTTACTGATCTTTTTCTTTTAAAAAGCACTGAATAAGGACACAGCACCCACTGCCCCTCCCCTCCCAACATGCAAAGATGGAGAAAAGTTCACCAGACTTGTATTACTGTCTGCATTTGCTAAGNATGTTGTGACTACTATAAGGCTGGCATAGCACCAAAGTGACGGGCTGGACAAGATCCTGGGAAGGGACGTAATCAAGGCAGCTGACCCAAACTGACCAAAGAGCTATTCCATACCATATGACATCAGCTCAGGGATAAAAGACAGAAGGGGGGGAAGGAAGGGGGCGGGAAGAAGACGTCTGCCCCCGGTGAAGAGCTAAATGTTAATTCAACTTCTTGAGCAGGTTCTGAAGTTCTTGCAGAGTTTTATGTTCTGATCCATGGCTGATATTCAGCCTAACAGACATATCTGAGATATGACTGATATTGGAGGACACAGAGGCATTGGAGTGTGTTCAGAGAAGGGCAACAAGGCTAGTGAGGGCTCTGGACCACAAGTCTTATGAGAAGCGGCTGAGGGAGCTNGGAGAGGCTGAGGGAACTGGGGTTGGTTAGTCTGGAGAAGAGGAGACTCAGGGGAGACCTTATCACTCTCTACAGCTCCCTGACAGGAGGTTGGAGTGAGCTGGGGGTAGGTCTCTTCTCCAGGGCTAACAGGGAGAGGACAAGAGGAAATGGCTTCAAGTTGCAGCAGGGGAGGTTTAGATTAGCTATAAGGAGAAATTTCTCCCCTGAAAGGGTTGTTAAGTCTTGGCCCAGGCTGCCCAGGGAGGTGTTGGAGTCACCATCCCTGGATGTGTTTAAGAAACATTTAGCTGTGGTACTTAGGGCCATGGTTTAGTGCCATGTTAGTGCTAGATATGGTTGGACTTGACCTTAGAGGTCTCTTCCAACCTTAATTATTCTGTGATTAAGTGTAATATATTATGTTGTATTGGGTTTGGCTGAGATGGAGTTAATGTTCCCATACAGTCTTCAGAAACGCTGTGCCTCAGATTGAAGATAACATGTAATGTTGTGACTACTATAAGGCTGGCATAGCACCAAAGTGACGGGCTGGACAAGATCCTGGGAAGGGACGTAATCAAGGCAGCTGACCCAAACTGACCAAAGAGCTATTCCATACCATATGACATCAGCTCAGGGATAAAAGACAGAAGGGGGGGAAGGAAGGGGGCGGGAAGAAGACGTCTGCCCCCGGTGAAGAGCTAAATGTTAATTCAACTTCTTGAGCAGGTTCTGAAGTTCTTGCAGAGTTTTATGTTCTGATCCATGGCTGATATTCAGCCTAACAGACATATCTGAGATATGACTGATATTGGAGGACACAGAGGCATTGGAGTGTGTTCAGAGAAGGGCAACAAGGCTAGTGAGGGCTCTGGACCACAAGTCTTATGAGAAGCGGCTGAGGGAGCTGGGGTTGGAGAAGAGGAGACTCAGGGGAGACCTTATCACTCTCTACAGCTCCCTGACAGGAGGTTGGAGTGAGCTGGGGGTAGGTCTCTTCTCCAGGGCTAACAGGGAGAGGACAAGAGGAAATGGCTTCAAGTTGCAGCAGGGGAGGTTTAGATTAGCTATAAGGAGAAATTTCTCCCCTGAAAGGGTTGTTAAGTCTTGGCCCAGGCTGCCCAGGGAGGTGTTGGAGTCACCATCCCTGGATGTGTTTAAGAAACATTTAGCTGTGGTACTTAGGGCCATGGTTTAGTGCCATGTTAGTGCTAGATATGGTTGGACTTGACCTTAGAGGTCTCTTCCAACCTTAATTATTCTGTGATTAAGTGTAATATATTATGTTGTATTGGGTTTGGCTGAGATGGAGTTAATGTTCCCATACAGTCTTCAGAAACGCTGTGCCTCAGATTGAAGATAACATGTAATGTTGTGACTACTATAAGGCTGGCATAGCACCAAAGTGACGGGCTGGACAAGATCCTGGGAAGGGACGTAATCAAGGCAGCTGACCCAAACTGACCAAAGAGCTATTCCATACCATATGACATCAGCTCAGGGATAAAAGACAGAAGGGGGGGAAGGAAGGGGGCGGGAAGAAGACGTCTGCCCCCGGTGAAGAGCTAAATGTTAATTCAACTTCTTGAGCAGGTTCTGAAGTTCTTGCAGAGTTTTATGTTCTGATCCATGGCTGATATTCAGCCTAACAGACATATCTGAGATATNTTCTTTACTGAAAGAGTTGTTAGGCATTGGAACAGGCTGCCCAGGGCATTGGTGGAGTCACCATCCCTGGAGGGGTTAAAAATCATGTAGATGTGGTGCTGAGGGACATGGGTTAGTGGTGACCTGGCAGTGCTGGGTTAACAGTTGGACTTGATGAACTGAAAGGTCTCTTCTAACCACAACTGTTGAGTGATCCAGCAAGCACCTGGCTTTCCTGAAGTGAAGGGTGAAGAGCTAAATGTTAATTCATCTTCTTGAGCAGGTTCTGAAGTTCTTGCAGAGTTTTATGTTCTGATCCATGGCTGATATTCAGCCTAACAGACATATCTGAGATATGACTGATATTGGAGGACACAGAGGCATTGGAGNTATGTGTATGTCTCTTTATATATGTGTGTGTATTAGATACATAGATATATGCATATCTATGTATATAATACATAATATATATATTACACATCATTTCTGAAAAAAAAAAAGTTTGTGGTGGAAAATAGCCTCATTCTTCCTCATTTAGTTAATACCTCTGCTGTGGTCTTTCCCTTCACAAGGAAGGTTTTATAACTGCTTGTATTGGAACACAAGTTTTACAGTCCCAGATGATGACAGTGAGCAGTGTTCACATTTCCCTAGGAAATTGTGTTAAATTAGGCTCTGTGAAGGTGAGCAGAGCTGTGCTTGTGCTTTCGATATTATATCTTCATCTTGGTGGCTGTTAACATTGTATTTACTCAGTGATTTCAAGGAGTTAATATTCTGAAGTTTTAAAATGGATAAGAAATAGAGCAGGATGAAATCCAGGAGGATGATTCTGCTAATGGGGACTGAGAATGGCCCACAGGCCAGTTCCAGAACCCAGCTAACCAACCAGTTCCAGAACCACCCCACAGGCCAGTTCCAGAACATCCTCCTGCAGACCAGTTCCAGAACCCACAGACAGACCATTGTAGCTTGGATATCTACTTAAAGACTGAAGTTGTTAACCATCCCATTTCTTAATGCTGCTCCATTCTTATTCTATTCTCTCTAGTCTGTCATAGCAATGACATATCACTGACCACTTGGAAATTAAATATAGAAAGCCTTTTTGGTGTTTTCCAGTAAAGCTGAACTTGTACTGCTGACTTGTTTTACATTTTACACAGAATTTAGACTCAAGTAGCCAAATTTTAAATCGTTGACCAGGGACCTGAATCATCTGTGTACCTCCTGAGTAAATCATTTGTGTCTGGGTGGGTGGATGCTGGGCTCAGGGTTTCATCCCTCCTGCTCAGGTTGGTGGGAAAGTGGCTGTTCTTCAACCTTCTGAGCTCCTATGCCTTGTGACTCTCTGTTAAATTCAATTTTACTGTTCCTGTTGTTTGAGAACTGTTTCATTAACTCAGTGTAGTTGATGCTAAAGAATATTTAGGATTTATTCATGTAGTCCCACCCAGAGTCTGTGTTCAGCTCTAGGGCCTCCAGCATGAGAAAGATAGGATAAGGGCTAATTGTTTTAAACTGAAAGAGGTTAGATTTGAACTAGATATTAGGAACAAATTCTTTATGGTAAGACACTGGAACACATTGCCCAGAGAAGTTTTTAATGCCTTCTCCAGGGAAGTGTTCAAAACCAGGCTGGCTGAGGCCTTGAGCAACCTGCTCTAGGGGAAGGTGTCCCTGTCCATAGCACAGGGGTTGGAACTAGATGATCTTTGAGGGGGTCCCTTCTAACCCAAATCATTGTATGATTCTATGATTTTCTTGGTTTTGCTGTATTTTAGCCTGCAGAACCATAGCAGTGTTGACCACTAAAACTTCCATGGGCCGAGCAAGTTGCCCTCATCAAGTTGTAAACTCTATGTTACATAAGCAAACTCAGGACACCTATTCCAGTTTGTAGAAGAAAGACAATTTCTGACTTGTGGCAAGTGCCTGCTCCACAGGAGATAACCAAGGAGTTGGTTAAAAAACATAGAGTTTCAGTCTTGTGAGAAATTTCCTCATCTTTCTATTTGCATTTATTCTGCATGAGAATAAAAAATAAGGATTTTCGGTATTTTCAATCAGAGTGAAGTTCTTAAATATATTTTTGAGTATTTTCTTGTTTGTTTTCTGTCTAGATCTTTAAACATTTAAATTAACATTATTGTTCCTCTTTTTTTTTTACAGAATACACATGTATTAGATGATACAGCTTGTCTTTAAAACAGATTATTTTAAAATAATTTAGAACAGCTGCTTTCTAGTGATTGAGTCATCTCATTTGCTAGATTAGAATCTCTTGTTTGTTTTGTAATGAAATGGTTTGACACTTGAAACAAGAAATTGAGATGAAGACTTAGCATACCAACTAGAAGAGCAGGTGGGTTATTCTAGGAAAGTGCTGTATTTCTTCTCCAGACATGTTTCCATCTATTTGTAAGTTACTCCAGATTTGGGAATTTCCATGGTTTCTTCTTGAAAAGTTTTCATTGTTGGATTCCCTGAACTATCTCTTGCTTTAGAACTCTTAGTTCTCANACATTAGGAGGAATTTGTTTGCTGCAAGGGCTGTGAGCCATTGTCCCAGGCTGCCCAGGGAGGTGCTTGAGTCCCCATCCCTGGAGGTGTTTAAGAGCCAGGTAGATGTTGCATTGGGAGGCATCATTTAGCAGGTTGCTAGGGCTAGGACAAAGGCTGCACTGATGATCTTCAAGGTCTCTTCCAGCTGGAACTGTTCTATGAGTCTAAGAGTGGCAACTTCTTGTTTTCATTCCACTGATTATGTTTTGATACATGACACTTTTATATGTTAAAACCAACCTAACAGCAACAGGATGAGAGGAAATGGCCTCAAGTTGTGCCTGGGGTAGTTTAGGGTTGGATATTAGGGAGAATTTCTTCACTGAAAGAGTGGTTAAGTGTGGAACAGTCTGCCTGGGGAAGTGGAGTCCCCATTTCTGGAGGTGTTCAAACATGTAGCTGTGGTGCTGAGGGACATGGTTTAGTGGTGACCCACCAGTGTGAAGTTAGTGATTGGACTCAATGATCTTAGAGGTCTTTTCCAACTACAATGCTTCTATGTTTCCCTATAAGTGATATGTTTCTGTAGGAGGAATCCCCTGACAAAATAAACAGAACACTTTTCTCTTCCTGGAATTAGCTGTGGCATTAACTGGGTCATGTCTCTTAACTGAATATCTTTGATCCTCACTCTGACTCTGATTGTCCAAACACTGTCCCATGTCATGATGCATTGCCTGCTGCTCACCTCACCTAAGGAAAAGGAGAAAGTGTTAAGATTTCTCCTTCTCACTTTTAATTTCTTTGTTTTAATGACTGATGTGTCAGACCTCTTTGTCAGGTTTCTGACAAGTAATAAAAATTTAAAACTAGGCTGTAATTCCTGGGAAAATTAGTGGGTTTTCAATGAAATCACCTACAAGCTGTTCAATGATAATTCCTTTACCAGATCTGCTTTTGGAATTGCTTGGTGCTCTGTAGGCCTGGGAGTAATTCATGGCCCTTCTCTGTTCTGCTGCATGTCTTGGGTTTCAGCTCTGTCTAAACTGTTCTTCTCTGTCCAAGCAGTAGGAATCACATGTTCACACCTTTCACTGCTGTCAGTAGCATCAGTCTCTCTCTCTTATTTACCCTGTTATTATTAAAGCCCTCCTTTTTAAACATTGTCTATTTATTTTTCCTCAAAATGCAACATTTTCCTCCTGCCACAAAGCAAGTGACTTAAAAATTTCCAAAGGCTTTCTCAGCAAGGCTGGGAATTAGATTCTTGTGGAGCCCTTCATAAAAAATGGAAGACTTCATGTATTAACATATATTGATTTATTCATAGTGTTTCATTACAAATAAGTAAGGATCCCATAATATCTGGAAAGGTTAGGAGAGCAGCAGAGGATGTTATATTATATTGACAGCTCAGTGGAAATTGAGCTGCCTTCAGATAGAATTTGGAACACAGGCAAGGAATTGGCTGGTAAATAAGTCATGAGTTTTACTTGCAAGTGTCTGTATATCAACAGGGTTGCCATGGGTAAGCATAATAGAGCTTAAGCAGAATTTCCCAGGTGTGATTTCAGCTTGGGTTCCTCTAAAGATGTGTTAGCACCAGCAGCAGATATTTTCATGAATGGCTTTCCAGGTCTGCAAACTGCTGACTTATTGTTTTGGGCAAAACCAGGCATGGTGCCACCTGTAAACCTGCAAACTGAGGCTAAAAACAGGGGGAGGGAAGTCATAGAGTCATAGAACAGTTTAGGTTGGAAGGGACCTTAAAGAGCATCTCATTCCAACCTCCTTGCCATTGGGAGGGACATCCTTCACTAGATCAGGTTTCTCAAAGACCCATCCAACCCAACTTCCAGGTTTGAGGCATCCACAACCTCTTTGGGCAGCCTGTTCCAGTGCCTCACCACCATCACAGTGAAGAACTTCTTCCTTACACTTACTCTGAATCTATCCTCTTCAGTTTAAAGCCATTACCCCTCGCCTTATAACTCCATGTCCTTATAAAAAGCCCTTTCTCAACTTTCTTGTAGGCCTGCTTTCTCCTATAAGGCCTCCCTGGAGTCTTCTCTTCTCAAGGCTGAAAAACTGCAGCTCTCACAGCCTGTCCTCATGAGAGAGGTGCTCCAGCCCTGTGGTCATCATCGTGGCCTCCTCTCACCCACTCAAGCAGATCCGTGTCTCTCTTACACCTAGCACCCCAGAGCTCAACATAGTACTCCAGGTGGGGTGGTGGCACAAGAGAAGAGGATAAGAAACACTTTGCTGGACCTGCTAATCATGTTTCTTTCCTTTGACGGTATTTGTGGGCAAATGCTAAATGGGAAAATTGATCTTTTCCAAGAAGAACTGGTCTACAGGACCAGAGAGGAGAGAATCTGAAGACTTGATGTCATTTAATTTAAACATACCATTTCATGTGTGGCATAGTCTGAAAATCCCTTGTGGTCTCCTGTGGCCCCTGGTGCCATAACTGTGCCCACAGCAGAGGGAGCATTAAACTCATTGCCCACAGGAAAGTGTGGGGAGTGATACCCATGTTCCTAGAATCCTTGGATGGGTAGGATGAGCTCATTAGCCTTCTGGCAGTCATCCTAGGAGAAGGACAACTCTGATTCCAAACCCGGGCAGATGGAGCTCGTTTAGCCCTGGAAGGCCTTCCAGCTAAGAGGTTAAACCTCCGTCCTAAGGACTTGGCTGCCAGCGTCCAAGCTTGCTAGGCCCTGGCAGATGAACCTTAGGACTAAAGGGTGGGTCCAGCTCTGTACATGCTGTGTCTCACCTAAAAAAATCCCTAGTGAAGGCTCGAGGGTGCTATCTGCTATCCTCTTTTTATCAGCGTGCTTGGAAAAGGCACTGAGGAGGAGCTTCGTTCCCGAAGCCTAGCCATGACAACGATGACCATTTCATGTCAATGTGTTCTCTTTAGCACAGGAAAAGACTTCCAAACCCTTTGTTATCAGTAAAAGGCTCCCATTGTTTTCAGGAGCCTTTGGAGAAGACCATTTGCCAGAAGGAAAAAACACTTGATGGAAAATGTGTCCATGTTCACACCAAAAGCTTTCATATGCTGGGGGGGGGGTTGTGTGGGAAATTCTCATGAAAATTTTGCTGGTTGTGCTGTGTGCTCTGGTTTGGCTGCAGAAGTTCTGGGACTTGGAACAGGAAACCAATTCTTTGTGTCTTTTGTTGTAAATCAGCCCATGCTGAGGTTTTAGTGGAGAGGAGAAATTAGTTTTTTTCCTTAGTAAAGCCTTGGAAAAAAAGTCATGTTTGTTAGCATCTAAATACAGAACTGCTCACTAGAGACACTGAAATAATATCTGTCCTTGTATTTTCAATGTCTAGTCTCAAGAGATGGCAACAGAGGAAGGTGGGGAGCAGAAGGTCCCTTGTCACCATACTTTCCTTCTTCTTCATTTGCAGATTACATACAAGGCTGTTGGCTCTCTGGATCCCACTGCTGACCTGTCCAGCCAAAGAGGGAAAGTCTTCAAACTAAGGAATGAAACACATCACCTCTTTGTAGGATTGTACCCAGGGACTACGTATTCATTCACCATCAAAGCCAGCACAGTCAAGGGCTTTGGGCCACCCATCACAACAAGGATTGCAACCAAGATTTCAGGTACTGCTTTGAGGAAGAAGAAAACAGAACATTCTAGGGCTTTGTTCTTTAGACCTACATCTGATCCATAAAATAGGAAAAAGGTAGTCATTGAGTGTCTCTGTGAGTTTTATAGGGGAGAGCTCATTGCTGTCTACAACTACCTGAAAGGACATTGTAGAGAGGTTGGTGCTGGTCTCTTCTCACAGGCAATTAGCAATAGAACAAGACAGAATGGCTTCAAGATGCAACAAGGTAGGTTTAGACTGGACATTAGGGAAAAAAAAAGTCACAGAAAGAATGGCCAGACACTGGACTAAGCTAGCCAGGTTGGTAGTGGAGTCACCATCCCTGGATGCATTTAAGGGTCGTTTAGATGTGGTGTTGGGAGGTATGGTTTAGGGGTGAACTTTGTAGAGTAGGGTTGATGGTTGGATTTGGTGTTCCCAAGGGTCTTTTCCAACCTGAATGATTCTGTGACCACTGGAAGGAAAGCCCTTAACTGTGGAGCCAGCTCTGGACAGTGTTGGGGTTCACAGAGCCCTTCTGTGAAGGGAAGACATGACCTGCACTCCAGGCACTTGTGACCAGAGAAATAAAACAGCACAGTCATGGAAATGCTTCTTCCTTTGATTCTGTTTCTTTGCACTTTATTATTGAGTGAGTGCTCAGATAGTGTTAGAAGCCTATATGCCTATTAACTATAGGCCCACTGAGCTTGGTTTATTGTCTTTGGGGTTTTTTCTCCCATCTTCCAAACATTTGGTTTGTGATAGGTAGGCACAGACTCCACACAGGTATTAGGGTAGGCTCTGACATTCAATTCATTCACTGTGTGGTCACTCCTATACTTATAATTTGGAAATTGCTGCTAAACTTGCTCTAAGAGACAGTCCCAAGTTCAGTAGGAAGAAGAAGAATGTTTGCATTCCCTGGAGTGCCCTTGCAAGACTATCTATATTTTAAAAGAGAGGTATCCATGCTGTAGCAACAGGTGAGTGTATATGTTTATATGGGTGGACACCTATGTTTGTTTCTTAATCACAAATAAATGGCAGAATTCCTGAGGAGTTTTCTCTGGCCAGGACAGGGATCTTGCAAAACAGGTATTTAACGAATGAGCAGTGCTTGCTTTTTTAGAGAGATCACTACCAGTTGGAATTTTATTGAGCTACTACACAACTATTCCATGTTGAGTGCACAGGAATACTACTACATCTTATTTAAGTGTCTCACGACTAATAGAGACTCTGATCCCTGAACTCAACCCCCTGATGGCAATTCCATCACCATCATAGAATCATAGAATCCTAGAATGGTTTGGGTTGGAAGGGACCTCTGGAGCTCATCTAGTCCAACCCCCCTGCACTGGGCAGGGACATCCCCAACTAGAGCAGCTTGCCCAGAGCCCTGGCAAGCCTCACCTGCAATGCCTCCAGGGATGGGAACTCAACCACCTCCCTGGGCAACCTGGGCCAGTGTTCCACCACCCTCGTGGGGAGCAACTTCTTTCTAATGTCCAGTTTAAATCTACTCTTCTCCAATTTAAAACCATTGCCCCTTGTCCTTTCCCTGCAGGCCTTTGCAAACAGGCCCTCTGCAGCCTGCTTGGAAGTTCCCTTTAAGTACTGATGCTTTATGACTGATGCTGTGGCAGCACAGTGGAAGATGGGAACCAGATTCAGGAGATGGAATCTGAAGCTGGATTCTGGAACACACGGATCAGGATTGAAGGCAGAATGGACAGAGTCTTCCTTGGACAGTGGCCATTGAAAAAGAGACTTGACCCTTGTGATCCCTCAGCTTTATACTGAATATGAGATACATGGAATGGAATCCCTTGTTGGTTAGTTTAGGGTAACCTGCCCTGTCCCCTGCTCCCCACAGGAGCCACCTCTGACTTACTACACCCCAGTACAGGACACAAGATGTAGCAGTGCCCTTGGTCTGCACAGCAGCAAGTCTGAGCCTTTCTGCAGCCCAAGCCTTGGTAGCAAGTCTCCCCATGCAGAGTTGTCCCTGCTAGCAGCAGCACTGTGAGAACATGCTGGGAGCTGCAGCAAGGGCAGCACTGGGAAGAGACTGAGCTGGAAAGGGAAATCACTGAACTGCATTAGTTCTGTTCTAGCTCAAATCAGGAGACTCATGCCCAGCCAGGAGCAGACAGCTAAGCTGACATAGCAGGAACAGTTTAGTGGCACCAGTGCAGTGCAGCAGCTGAGCTAGAAGAAGCTGCTTCAGGGGAGGAGGATGGAGCCTGCAAGTCAGATCTCAGCCTGTTTCCATGGCCTAGACTGGCCCTGCAAGCTTTCTGTAGCACTGTGTTTTGCTGGAGCAGCATCCTTTCTGGCCAGAGCAGGTGCTGAACAATTCTTGTTGTGGCATCTCCAGCAACTGCAGTGCTCTCTGGTACAGAAAAGCACTGTTGTCATGTACCTTCTTTAAATGACTTGCACTGCTTCCCTTCCATGCAGAGCGCCATTGTCAGAGAAATCCTTCTGCAGGAGCTGTCTTTCACTCTGAACTCATTGCCAGCTTAATGACAGGGAAGTTCAGTAGCTGAGATGATAATAACAGCCACCATTCTTGACAGTTTTCAGGCATTTAGATAAAAACCCTGATTGTAAACAGGATTACAGCAGAAATCACTGTGAGCGGATTAAATATGGGAACCCCACAATGCAGCTTGCCCTTGTGAGTTACATATCAACTATTTCTGTGAATTCTTCTGTTTGCTTTATAGTTTAAAGATATTTCAACAAAACTTGTATCCTTGCAATGAATTTGAGGCTGCTCTGATCTCCTGATCTCTTCAGTTCTTCCACAGTGACAATTCTGCCCCAAACAGATATCTGCTACTGGGGAAGGAAGAAGTAACAGAATAAGTAAAATACCTAGCCTGAGGAAGCATATCCTACTTTGATGAAATGATCCTGTTAGAAGATAACAAAGAGCAGCAGAAAGTAGATTTTGGTTAAGTGTGAATATTCAGTCATTTTCCATTTGGGAAGCAGCGGGGATACCAGCTGGGTACTGTCTGAGCATTCCCTTGGAAGCCATGCAGCTACCTGTTGATTTAGCATCACTAAAGAACTGGGGTAAAATGATGGGCAATTAAGTGTTAAAATAACTTGGCTAATTCCTGCTCCTCTCTTCTCACGATTTCGTGCTTCATAACACACCCTCCAGTTAATCAAGGAGACAGAGCTTAGGTCTCTATATTAAAAACTCTATCTAAGATGTGGGAGGTCTAATCCAGTGACCAAAACAGTGAACAGGAGCCAGGTTGCCTGGGTTCTAGGCTTAGCTCTGCCACTGATTCACTCGTCCTAACTGGTATCTTGTAATGTCTGTGTGATTTTCTTTCTTCATCTTTAAAAATGAAGGAATGATCTCATCTCCAAGGATTACTAAGACTTTAAAATCCAAGACAGGATTTCAAAGCCAGCCTGAAGGTTTGCGCATCTGATTCCTGTTTAATTTTAATAGGAATAAGTCTACAGATATTAGAGCTGCTTTGACAATTTTGGTCATAATGTTGGGAAGTATTTTGATATTTCATGTGATAAATTTTAAATGGTCCCCAAGAAATGCTAATCTTGTGTTGCCATCACTACCAAAGGCAGTCCTGGTGCATAACTGACGTGTTGCTCTTTGTTGTGCCGCAGCACCGTCCATGCCAGAGTACGACACGGACTCTCCGCTCAATGAGACTGACACTACCATCACTGTCATGCTGAAGCCTGCTCAGTCCCGGGGAGCACCTGTCAGGTAGATGCTTTGTTTTCTCTTTCACAGTTCTTCCTCTCCTTCCTGGGTTAAAAACTAGCTGAATGGCCATTCCCAGAGAGTTGTGATTAATGGAGTGAAATCTAGCTGGCTGCCAGTCACCAGTGGTGTGCCTCAGGGCTCAGTTTTGGGGCCAGTCTTGTTTGGCATCTTTATTGATGACCTGGACATGGCAATCGAGAGCACCCTCAGTAAGTTTGCAGATGATACCCAATTGTGTGGGAGTGTTGATGTGCTGGAGGGCAGGGAGGCTCTGCAGAGGGACTTGGACAGGTTAGATCCATGGGCAGAGGCCATTGGATGAGGTTCACTAAGGCC
>VWZO01018484.1:266762-278732 GCA_013396975.1 Bucco capensis | reverse complement strand
AGTGAAAGGACAAGGGGCAATGGTTTTAAATTGGAGAGGAGTAGATTTAAACTGGACATTAGAAAGAAGTTCCTCCCCACGAGGGTGGTGGAACACTGGCCCAGGTTGCCCAGGGAGGTGGTTGAGTTCCCATCCCTGGAGGCATTGCAGGTGAGGCTTGCCAGGGCTCTGGGCAAGCTGCTCTAGTTGGGGATGTGCCTGTTTACTGCAGGGGGGTTGGACTAGATGAGCTCCAGAGGTCCCTTCCAACCCAAACCATTCTGTGATTCTATGATTTTAGAGGTCTCTTCCAACCTTTGTGATTCTGTGATTTTAGGCACCCAACCCCTATACTGTGCTGAAGAATAGTATTATTAGAACAAAGATATTCAGCCTCTGCACTTGTCTTTATGCCTATGTATATATTTGGAGGCAGGAGGGAATATATATACATATATATTATTTATGCAGTGTAAGTAGCATGTGTAAGTGTTCCTGGAGAAATACATTCAGGTAAGAGTCTTTTACTGTGTATGCAATAGTTCTAAGTTCTTCCTCACTTCCTGGTGAGGAACCTTAAAGAAAGTAAGTAAATCTGAATGGTAGCTTAAATATTTTAAATATATTTAGAAACACTGAGCAAAGGTGAAACAAATATTTTCATATCAACAGCCAGCAAGTAGGAGAAATTCATTTATATGGACCAAGCCCCACATTACTCTTGAGTATTGTTATCTGATTCTTGGTCTCCCAAGCATGAAATAAAGAAAATAGATTTGGTCTACATGATGCTAAACAAATTGAGGGAGAACAGCTGTAGTGTTATCTAACAGAACATGAAAGAACAGTGGGTTTTTTTCTGGCCTAATGCTCAAGCTATTCTCCGTGCAAACAATCCAATGTGATGTATCCATGTACTTAGGTGTTCCTACATAGAGTAACAAGTGAAAATTCCCTGTGATGAAGTGGAGTGGTATGCCTTCCATTTTATGTTGGGTAATAGAGACTGGGACTAGCTACACCTTGCTGTCCAGCTCAGTCTGCAAGAAAGTAGGAATTGAGAATCTCTGGAGCCATAGGCTGTAACTGTAATCTCTAGATAATGTATGATGTTTTAGTGGTTTCAGACATCATCTGTTCATTCTGAGCTTACCTTTCCTAGCATCATAGAATACCAGACTGCAAGGCACCTCAAGGATCACCTGGTCCAACCTTTCTTAGGAAAAGAACCATCAATCTTCTTCTGCTTTTGTTTTTAATGCACAGT
Source organism: Bucco capensis (assembly GCA_013396975.1). NCBI lineage: Eukaryota > Metazoa > Chordata > Aves > Piciformes > Bucconidae > Bucco > Bucco capensis. The sequence goes on along the minus strand of VWZO01018484.1, from coordinate 277,486 downwards.
ACTGTTTTCCATCCTTATGAAGAAGTGGTTTGCAAGCCTAGTGACCTTGAATTTTGTAGTAGAGGAGGAATGAGACCAGAAGATATAAACTTGCATAATTTGCTGGGGTTTTTGTTTTGTTTTGTGGCTTTGGTGTGTAGATCTCCACAGTGATGTAGGGAGCAATGCTGTTCAGCTTGCTGCTTTGCAACTTCTTAGTGGCATCATATGAGCTTGCCTCAGGCATTTATGTTGAGAATTAATTCATTAATGCCAGGAAAGGGTGGAAATTTCATGTTTGTAAAACTCCCACGCAGCGTACCTTGTGTTTGAAAATAAAGACTGGAGTCAAGGATCAGTGAAACAATATAAAAGAGTCTAGTGTTGAAAGTTATGAGGAGCATAACAAATTATTATGCCCTTGGTAATTCTGAAAGTTCAGTTGCCTTGATAGGCATGTTATAAATACCTGGAAAATAAAACTCCTGGCCTTCTGCTTCTAAACTGGTACTCAAATATGTGCACCATGTCACTTGGCTGATTGAATACAGGGCAAGCAGTGATCACATTAGATCTCTTCATTTTGTAGTATCTAATGAGGAATGAGATTATCAAGCTAGGCTTCTGGTGTTCTAAGCATAATTATCTGTATTAATTGACATCTCCTGTAATATACCTCAGGGATATTGTTCTGAAATCATTCAAGATGGGGTTTCTCCTGCATGGCATTCTGCCTTTAATTTAGCCAAGAGGTTGAAGGTAAATGAGTAAGTTTCTTTCCTGTTCAAGATAAACCAGATCTGCTTTTTCTTTAAGTCTAAATATCAGAGAATGAAAAGGAGAATTTGGGTGAGTGCCATGGATTAATGGCAGCTGTGTAGATCAGCATGATGCTTATGATACCAAAAAGGAACAGGCTATTGTTGCACAGTAAGTGTTTGCAGGCTTGACCTCCTCAGTGCGTCCAAAGCCTGGTGGGCTGAGCAGAGCACTGCAAGCCTGAGCATTCACTTCCATTTCAGCTGGAGTGGTTGAATGGTGGATTTGGATCATACATGATGACTTCAGTGGTACTTGAAGTTATTTTGGATCTTAGAAGTGCTTTGCCTGCAGTGTTGGGAGAGAAGCATAATGGAGATGCACGGATGCATCAGGATGCAAGGTGACAACTATAAAGATAAGGAAGGTCTATTTGGTCTTTTGCATAGTATGGCATAATTACTTGAATGAGTGTTTCAGGTTTTCTTTAGTTCCCCCTGAAGAGGCAGGTGTTGGCCCTACAAAGTGAAGATAAGGGGCATCTGGGGTCAGTTGTCTCTGGTGCAGGATATACTTTTTCCTTACTGGAGCAGCATACTGTTCATCTGAGAATACTGTCCCTTAAAAGGCCATAAAACTGCCTCTGCCCATTTATCAGCCATCAGAAACATAGCCCTTCTCTGAGCCTGGATGACCTGCTGTGGCTTCCTAACCACTCCACAGAGAGCTTTGGCACTAGACAGAAATGGGAGAGGAAAGGCATAAAATTTGCATCTATTTTACTGATAACATTTTAACAATCAAATTACACATAGAGCCAATTCTTTTTTGTCAAGCAGCATTTTAGTAGCTCTACAGTGAAGCTTTTGCTAACACTTTTTAGTGTGTATGAAGGCCTGAGGATAACTGAGAGCAGGGGAGTGAATGCTTTTGCATAAATCTTTCATGCTGACCACATAACCTGTCAGATTAAATTCCAGCAATCAAAAGGTTAATGAAGTCTGAACTTTAAGCTGAGAATCACAAATTGATGGCCATTTTCTCACATCAAGCTGTCAAGCAGTAAGATGAGGGAACAGGAGAAAATACATGTGATTACCAGTTTGAAGGTTTCTTTTTCTAAGACATTTCTTTGCTTCACAGCTCCCAGAGCCAACGTGCCCCATCCTTGTTCTCATAGGAAAAAAAAAGATAACAGCAAACCACATAGAAGATCTTAAAAAATAGGAACTCTGAATTTCTTGAGACATACTGCCAATCTTCCTTTTGTTTGTGAGAGCCCTTGGACCAGCCCCTTCAGTGGGATGAACTGAGCCTGGCTGCAGCTGTTCAGGCTCAGAACAAACCCCAGCAAGTAGCTTGGCTCTTTTTGCAGACCACAGAGGATGATTTACCTCATTGAAGGAGCTCCTTAAGGTGCACAAAGGAGATGGGATGAACCTGGGCACAAGTCCCTGGCAGAAGCAGTGCACAAGCTTTATCCAAGCAGCAATTCCACTACCCCTGTACTTAGCACTGGTGAGGCCAGACCTGGAGTACTGTGCTCAGTTTTTGGCACCTCAATACAAGAAAGATACTGAGGTGCTGGAGCAAGTGCAGAAGGGAATGAAGCTGGTGAAGGGCTTGGAGAACAAATCTTATGAGGAGTGATTGAAGGAGCTGGGACTGTTTAGTCTGAGGAAGAAGAGGCTAAAGGGAGACCTCATCAGTCTCTACAACTACCTGAAAGGACATTGTAGACAGTTTGGTGCTGCTCTCTTCTCACAGGTAATAAGCAATAGAAAAAGAGGGAATAGCTTCAAGTTGCAACAGGGTAAGTTTAGATTGGACATTAGGAAAAAAAATCACAGAAACAGTGGTCAGACACTGGACTAGGCTACCCAGGGAGGTGGTGGAGTCACCAGCCCTCAATGTGTTTAAGGGTCATTTAGATGTGGTGTTGGGGGTGAACTTTGTAGAGTAGGGTTAATGGTTGGCCTCGATGATCCCAGGGGTCTTTTCCAGCCAGAATGATTCTGTAATTGTATCAGGAGTGAGAATGAGGAGTGCAGAGGTCAAGGAGACTCTTCTCTGTGGCAGGCAATGGTTATGCTAGCAGATGTTCCCCAATGCATCTACAACACAAAAAGGGAAGATGAGTAAGCTCTGCTTTACTGTTGCAGACTAAGGCATTTCAGGATTTAATTATGCTCCAGGTATCTAAATTCAGGAAACATGTTAATGCTTCCATGATTAAAATTATAGAGGCTCTAATTGAAAAAGCATAAACCCTACTGAAGAATTCCTAATTATAGTTTGCTTTAAGGTGTTAATTTCCTCCATAATGAATGCATGATTTCTTGGAACTAGACAAGGGGTTGCTGCACCAGTGCGTGGGCTGCAGATGGAATGAAGGAATTCTCATACATGCAGCCAGACAATTCAGAAGAAGAAACCTCTGCAGCCCTGAAGCTCTTCTGCCCCTCTGGAATTGCAGTTCTCCTTGCACAGTGCTTTCCTGAAGAAAAGGCAGAGCTAGGAGATTTTGAGGGATTTGCTTAGTGGGCAAAAGGAAGGCAAAATGGGACTGGTTTCATTACAATAGTCATGGTGCAAAAGAGGAAGATGAGGAGAGAGGCAAGCATGCAGGATTTCTAGTGGAAGGGTCAAACAGCAGAACAGAAGATGAGGCAATGGCACCTTCCCTTGTCACACACCCTCACAGGTGCCTAAGGAAAGGCAGGAGCTGATGTTGGTTTAGGTGGAGGGTTTTTTTCTGCTGTCCAGTAGTTAATGTTTTCTCTTCTTCTTTAAAGGGAGGGGGTGAACCCCAGGATTATCAGAAACAACCTTCTAATCTTTAATTCTGCCCCATTCCCACCATGGTGGAGGTAAGAGGTGTCTACAGATGTTGACAGACTATCTGTGAATTGCTGCAGAGAAGTCCTTGCCCATGGGACTTTCCTTCTTCCCCTTCTCCATCCTCAATTTTCCTTCATTCTGGGGCAGGAGATGTTGTAGTGAAGGTACCATTTAAGAACTCTGCCTGCTGTCAGAATCATGATCACCTTCTGAAAAGCACAAAATGTCCAGAATCTGGCTGATACTCCTATGGCTTCAGGTGTATTACACTTTCCCAGGGGAGCTAATCTTTTCCAGTGTACATTGTAATATGGCTGTGAGAAGACAGTTACCTGACCACATGGACCTTGTCAGTAATGAAGTTTCTCCTGAGGTTAGAAACAGAGCAGTGTTCTGTCTGAAAAAGGAGAGCAGATTCTTAGATGCAGGTTTTCTCTCTAAAGCCTGGTGATGGAAAAGAAAGAAGGTTTTGAAATCCAAACTAAATGTTTTCTGCATCCAAATGGACATAATTTCATGGAAGCAATCGAAAAGACCCAAATTAATTCTGACTGAGAGTATATGCAAATATACCCATCCCCTTGTCCAAGTCACTGCTTCTCTGAAGGACATGATCTAAGGTGTTGGACAGTCCCAGTAAGAGTGTGCCAGAGCCTCTCCTCAGCCTGCAGCTTGCTCAAGAGCCACTTGGGCTCTTCTTCTCCTTGAAACTTGCTTCTGGTCTTGAACCAGCAATCATTGAGGATGATAACAAGTGTTGTTTTGTACCAAGAATAAGAGTTTTGAAGGGAGATGGTGAACTTCTTTAATGCTAAGTGACACTAACAAAAAAAAGGGGGGATTTGGGTTCTTTTGCATGTTTTTTTGTTATCATTTGGGTTTTTTTGTTGTATAGGTTTTTTTCTGAGTTTTTGGTTGGTTTTATTTTTTAGATCAAACAGATGACAGGTGGCTCAGGAAGGGAAAAACACCTCCAAAGCCACTAACATTAGCTCCTGTTGAGGCGAAAGCTGTGTCTGTCTGCACTCATTATCCTTAATCTGTCAGCACAAAATAACATTGAACTGGAGAGAGAGAGAGAGAGACTGGGCTTGTTCCACGGGGGAACAGCAGCTATTAGGTCTAATCTGTGTTGGAAGCCAGGTCAGGCTTATGGAGATGCTGGAGATAATGGAACACAGAGCTCTGAAATGCCCTCTGGTTCTTTTTTCTTTCTTTTTTTTTTTTACCTCAATGTTTATTTCCAAGAAGATTGAACTGAGAGAATTGAAAGCATTTAAAAGAATGATGCATGTGTGATACAAGTAACCAGATGCAGTAGCAGTGTTCTGGTGGTCTGGGATGGAGAGAAGGCAATTTTGTGAGTATGGATAGCATCTTTTATTAGACCAAATGATACAGCTGGGAAAAATGGGCTTTTAAGCACACAAATCCTTCTTCTTGGTCAGTAACTACTAACACTTAATACAGTTGTCTTTTTGACAACTACTTATGTTTTGTGCATGCTGCCACATCTCTGTTTGCTGTGCATAGGCACTGTGGTGATGGTTAGACTTGCTCAGATCTGTATGGGAATATTTGCAGTTTTAGGTATTGTTCCACAGAATCATTAAGGTTGGAGAAGACCTTTAAGATCATTAGTCTCAACCATTAACCCCTAACACTGCTCACTCACCACTAAATCATGTCCCTCAGCACCACATCTATGCATTTGTGAACCCCTTCAGGGGTGGGGACCCCACCACTTCTGTGGGCAGCCTGTTCCAGGGCTTGACAGCTCTTTCAGGGAACAAATTGTTCCTCATGTCCAGGCTAAACCTGCAAAGCTGTGTTGTTACTCCTGATCTTGTCCTGGCTGGAGTGGGGGAGACAGTCCTGCAAGTGAAGATCCATGCACATGAAGGTGTGACCCACATTAGTGTGCTGATAGGAATGATGCTGCTGAGCAGCCTGTTTCCAAAGATATAGTCATTCCTCCCAACCCTCCATGGCCATATTGCATTTTCATCAGAGAAGATGAGTGGGGAGGAGCAAACAACAGTTTTATTTAATTGGGCCAGAGCTCAACTGCTGAACATGCCTCAGTGTGCAGCAGCTTTGTGTCCCTTTCCTCTCCAGCCTGAAAGTGATGCTCAGGCATCCAAATGCTGAAGATATTCCTTAATGGAGAAATGGCAGATGTTTGTCATGGCCACTCCTGCTCCATAGCTGTTCTTCCTTGGAAAGACAAGCTGCTCTGGTGGGGGGTTGGACTAGCTGATCTCTAGAGGTCCCTTCCAGCTCCTAACATTCAGTGATTGTGTGATTAAGCCCTTGTGTAACCTTGTGTTACCTTGTGTAACCTCTGTTACCTTGAGTAACAGAGTGGAACATCAGGAGGTTGGAAGCAATGATTTGAACCTATGTTTTTATCTCTAGATACACAGGTGTGAGCACACAGGTATTTAGATGCTCACACATCACCCAGCTGTTCACTGAAGCCATTGCCATAGCTCTCTATTGGCACAACATTGCTACTGATGTCTGTGGAAGTTTGACAATCTATTGTGTCTTTTGTGTGGTGCAAAGAAAGAGACAATCTCCAAAATATCTCTCAGGAACACCTCTCCTTCCCAGCTCTCTCTGCTCCACCTCCATCTCCTCTCCATCTCAAGTAATGCCCAGAGGTAGCTCATTTATTTATTTATTTAGCCTTTTTGAAAGACTTTGTAGGATTAGCATGTGTTCAGGCTGGAAACTCCAGACTCCATTAGCCAGGGCATATTGGCTGGTGGGTGGAAGTAGGAATATTGGAGAAGAAAGTGGGATTTGTTTACAAACAGCTGATTCTGTGTGGTACCAAGCAAGACATTCTCTGCACATGGTGCTCCATGCCACTGTTTGTATGTCTGCAGCAGTGAGGTAGTGATGGATTGTACCTCACAGCTCTGTCAGGATCAAAGTCTACCCACGTATGGTCTGAGGTTAAATGGCACTACACTTGATATTATATTATCATTTCTTTCTACCAAAAAAACCCCACCACAACCACCACAACCAAACAAAAATCCCTTGCTAAGTTAAGTTCTAATGGATTTTCTACTTTTTAGTCAATTGTGGGAATTTTATGTGATGCTGCAGTGTGACTGCAAAGCCATTTCAGACAAAGCCAAAGATAGCATTTCATACAGTGGTGCTGCTAGGATGCTTGAAGTCCTTGGATAGATCCCACCACCTGTCCCTGACCTTCACTGGGGGAGAATATGAACCTATATTTCTTTCCTGTACTGGAAACATGCAGTCTTTAAACTTCCTTACTTTGTCTAGAACCTGTTTCAATCACTATAAAAAATTAACAAAGCTTGAAATTTTAGTGATAAAAGAATGCCCACGTGCAAACTCTGACTCCAAAGAATATTAGTCAAATGTGAAATTGCTGCTCCATTTTTGGTCCATCATCCCTTGGTAGTAAATCTACACTACTGAATAGAATGTGAGAGTGGAAGAAAATGTGAAGAGACTCTCATACCATCCTTCTTGATTAAATGGATTATATTATTATTAGCTGTAGCTCAGCAGGGTTTTTTTCATAGCAGTAGCAGTAATTACCATCTCTTCTTTCTGTGCCATTTTTACAAATTTGGCTGAATTTGGATATTTTGTCAGTATTCTTCAGTGAATATAGTAGGAGAGTTGTTTTGAATGAATGTTAAAAGAGCATGCAAAAATAACTTGAGAGTGAAGGATCTGGTGTGAATAACTCGATGCTATGAGAGATTCTTTCCTTGAGTAGCTTCACTGTTATAAGTTTTCTTTTAGTGAATGCTTTGCAGATGCAGCCCAACATTCATAATGGGCTAGGTTTGGAATCTTTGCAATAGCCATGCATATTCCAGAAGATGACATGACAGAACAATCTCTTTCTCCCCTCCCCTGTTTTCAATCTTTATTGAAATCTAACCTTGACTTCAGTGTATTGTGTTCTGTGTGGAGCTGTTCCAAAGCATAATGGGAACAGTAGCAATCTTTAATTGATTTTAATGGGTTCCAAATCAGTTCTTAAATAGACAGAAAATTGCAGACTAGTGCACTGGGTCCTGTATGTACATCCAAGGTGGCTGTGAAACTCGATTCATTATATTCTGGAGATTAGTTTCAGAGCTGCTGATTAAAGGTGCTATTGAAGCTAGGAAGGGTGATATTTTAGGGCATCTGAAGCAGGTAACTCAATTCTCAGGAATATATTGCCACCTGTATGACCCTAAGAAACTTTATGAACTTGGAAACTGTCTGCAGGGTTGATTCTGGAAGCCTGAATGTTTCATTACTAGGTTGTAGGAGGAGCCAGATGAGGAAATATTCACCATTATAGCCAAAGGAATGTGGTGCTGTACAATCATAGAATCACTACAGTTGGAAAAGACCTCTAAAGCTATCAAGCCCAACCCTGACTCAACACCTCTATGCCACTAAACTATGTTGCAAACTATGTTCTTTGAACCCCTGCAGGGATGGTGACTCCACTACTGCCCTGGGCAGCCTGGGCCAATGTTTAACCACTCCTTCATGGCAGAAATGTTTCCTAATATTCAACCTGAACCTCCCTGGTATAACTCAAGGCCATTTCCTCTTGTCTTGCTGCTTGTTACCTGGCAGGAGAGACCAACCCCCACCTTGCTCCAGCCTCCTTTTAAGGAGTTGTAGAGAGTAAGAAGATCTCCCCTGAGCCTCTTTTTCTCCAGAATAAACCACCCCAGTTGCCTCAGCTGCTCCTCAAAGACTTGTGCTCTAGGCCCTTCACCAGCTTCGTTGCACCTCAAGGTCCTTCTTGTAGTGAGGAGCCCAAAACTAAACCCAGGATTCCATGTGTGCTGTGTATGCCCAGAACAATGAATTTCAGCATCAGGCTATATGGCAGTTATCCTTTTAGCTCTTGTAAATTTTAGCTGCATTTATGTGATATAAATCTTTTTTAGAGTTAGTGGTTTGGGGGTGAATTTTTTACAAAATCCCTTCTAGATAAGTTGATGGCAGGGCTGGAGGAACACTCAAAAGGATCTCAGTTGCTGTTTACTTTCACAGTTTCTCAGAGTAGAAGCTATAGAATACTGATAGAGGTTTATAGGATATTTCCTCAAATTTGCCATTATTTTATTTCTTATTGTCTATGTGGCAGCATTCAGGCTTTTATATAGATGCCTTTAAGAAAGAGAAAATAAAGATGTTGATGCTACTCTTCTGTTTTGGTTTGCATCACTGAAACCAACTTGGCCATAAAATAAGCATATGCACATTCAATAGCTTATCTGAATTCCAAATGTGGGTGTCAGGTAACACATCAAACCCTCTCCCATCCCAGCATCCTGGGAGATGGCTCCATGCTGTCAGAATAAAGGCAATGAACATTCATGGATATATACATACATACACACACATTATTTTAAGGAGATCGTAAGTTGAAGGGGAAAACAGAAGCTATAAAAAGCTACTGTTAAGTACCTGTAGCCTGGATTCTGCAACTCAAGAGTTAACTTAAAATCAGGACTTCCATGTTTAAATAACATTCAGGGAAAGTGGTCTGAAGGTGTTTTTCCAGTGAGTATTTCCAGTGGTGCTTGATGACTGAAGTTCTCTCTGCTTTCTGTAGTTGGTGGCAAGCTCTGCAGTAGGAAATCAGCACTTGGGAATTGAGGTCTCAGTGTGATGCTGAGGGTATGAAGCAGTATGCTGGCAGTGCTCTCGTGGTCTTAAGAACATCTTAAACACATTTGCATTGTAAATAAGAGGGGGAAAAAAAGCTGAATTGGTTGTTGGCCTCTCTACTTATTGTACCTTTGACCCTGTTCATATGCATCTGGTGCCTTTTATTCACCTCTGTGCAGCATAACTCTCATGGATTTGTAAAGTAGTGTTTGGCTTTGTTTTTCATGGTTTTAGACAGCCTGTTTAGAAGTGCTGACTTTGTTAATTCCTTCCACAGAATAGGTGCAACAATGGAAGTTCAGTGTCTAGCTGCTACCTCCCACATGCCTTTGGTTTGAGATGACATAGCTACTAGAAAATGCAAATCATTCCTGTATCTTATTTCCTGTAGCCTATCAAACACTTATGCTGAAAAGGAATGTGTTCATCTGAGCTACAAATGAGAAGTTCCTGTTCTCTGTAGGGTGAGCTGCCAAACCTGCTCTCTATGAGCTGCTAAAAAATGCTCTGTGAGATCAGACTGTACTGATTGCCACTTATTTTGGTTCCCCAGGAGAAAATACAATTGGAAATAACATGTGGCTGATAATATAGTTTTGTGTTAAATATTGAAATTAAATGAAAATAATATGAAATCATTACATGATAAGTTAAAGAAAATTTAGTAGCAAAATTTGTCTGGAGGGAGTCCTGAGCTGCAGAAGCATTGGTTCTTTTAAACTTTAATAAGTCAGGTGAGAGGATCACTGTAATGCTACAAAGAAATTAGATTTCTTTTCACACCCTGCCATTACCAAGGGGCACAGTGAAGATTTCACCCTGTTGGTAAGTACTATGTCAGGATAGCAGAGTGCACCTACTGGGTGTTGAAGATTTTATGGAAAGCTGTGACTCAGCTTTTTCCCTCCACATTCATGCATATCCTACATCCAGAACTTGAGCTTGCTCTAAATACATGGCTGGATTAGTGGACAGGCATTTCCTCAGTCCATCCTCAAATCCTGCTGCAAGCAGCACAAAAAGAATAATTTCCAGATCAGGGGAAGGAGAAATCTATGAGTGCTCAGAGAGACCTCAGTTGCCCAGAACTGGGCTGTGATTTGGAATGTTGATTAACCACATACTGAACAGAGAACTCACCATTTAAAAGATTACCTTGTAGATGATGATAAGAGCACATTTTCTTCCTCTGCAGACAATATTTGTGCTGTGGCAACCATTGTGGCTGCTGCTTTTATCAGTGATTTAGAATGGAGCTGTCACAAACTTTAAAAAGCTTCTATTGAAGTCATGTGGATTTATCTATTGAAGACCTGTGAAACCTATCAAGGAGCCCAGGTTTGGTCTCCTTTTGTAGTCATAATGTGCAGCTGCATCACAGGCCACTCCGGCCTTCTAGGGAGGGAGGCATTTGGTTAGTGGCCCAGATTTGAGGATCCAGATTTGAGGCTCTGCAGAGAGAT
>VWZO01018484.1:174745-266754 GCA_013396975.1 Bucco capensis | reverse complement strand
CCAGGGGAGGTTCAGGCTAGACATTAGGAGGAATTTGTTTGCTGCAAGGGTTGTGAGCCATTGTCCCAGGCTGCCCAGGGAGGTGCTGGAGTCCCCATCCCTGGAGGGGTTTAAGAGCCAGGTGGATGTTGCATTGGGAGGCATCATTTAGCAGGTTGCTAGGGCTAGGACAAAGGCTGCACTGATGAGCTTCAAGGTCTCTTTCAGCTGGAACTGTTCTATGACTGTATGGTTCTATGATTCTATCCCTAGTGAGCTCTCTGGAGAGCAGAGCTTATGGCTGTTTGAAAGCAGTCCTTTGCTGTTGGCTCTGGGCTGTCACTGGGCTGTGGGGAGGTGGGCCAGAGCAGCATAGCACTAGGAGTGTTTCTGTTGCCCAGCAGCACGTGTGGGTGGATTTGATTGCAGTGTTTGCAAGAGTGGCTGAGTATTAAAAATTGAAGTGTAGTAGTTAGTTTTACTGTATCATCTTTTGGTTTATTGGTACTGATGTTGTTAGATAGTGTTGGGAGTTTTAGTGCTCTGCTTTTGTTGTCTCTTTTAATATCATTTCAATGCATGATACTGAAACTTTCTTTTATCCAGCTGGGCATTTGTGACTGATGTATTGATTCCTGCTATGAAAGCAGTGGTAGCTGCTACTGGCTGGAAGCAGTGACTTTGAAGCCTGGGACAGGGAGAGCCCCAGGAGCTCCATGTTACTGCCTACCTGATAGACAGAATAGGAACTATTAGAACAGGCTGGATATCTCTTCCTTATTTCCATTCCCCACTGTTTGGGGTTTCTTTTTATTCCTTCTAGCACTTCTCTTTGGAAAACTCCTCCTCCTTTCCCTCCTTGTAATCACACTGCTGTGTATTACAAAAACTGTTAGTTGTAACCAGTTGCAAATGGCTGACCCTGCTGAGCATCCACACAGAGCTGTGATTGCAGCTGAAATGCTTCTGCAGGCCAGATCCTGCTCACCACGTTGGAGTTAGAGACCTGAGCACAGTCTCAAGGGTCATAATCTATCATGGAAAGTTACCATCTGCTGAGCAAAGTTGAATTACTTTTACTCTTTAGAGGATTGTTGTAGGAATGCAGATGGTTTAGGCAAACTTTAGGGTGGGTAATTACACACTTGCTGCTCAGAATTCCCACACTAATTTCATTCAGAGGTAGGGTCATTGTCTTTTTGCTCCAATGAAAAGGCAAACAGTTATGAGAGCATCTTAATGCTGCTGGAAGAATTCAATGTGCCTTGCAGCACTTCACTGGTTAATGCAGAGAAGTTGATGTCTGAAATGCCCTAAAGGCAAGCAGAAAGGTTCTGCTCCTAGCTAAGAATGAAACATGAGGAAAAGAACTTGAAAAACAAAGATGTGGCTGAAAAGAAGAAAAAAGCAAATGAGAGTGCACCAGCCTGTGTGCTAGCTAAGGGTGAACTCTGAGTCCTGCACTTGTGGAAGATCTGAACTACTGGGATCACACTATCAGAAAGCGAGACCCAGAGTAAGAATTTGATAAGGAAACAATTTCTCAGAAACAATTGTCTAGAACAATTTCTAGACAGCAGCAGTAGCTCAGATACTTGTTTTGTAGAAAAGGAGACAGCATCTGAGCAGGAGATTAATGGGGTTTTAACTTGAACACAAATGGGATGTCTGTTACATTTCAGTTGAATGCTCATGAACATACCATTGTGCTTCCAGACACCTCAATTTATTTCTAAAGAATAAACATGAACAGTAAAAATTCAGGTCATTAGAAGAGTGAGTTATCCCCATGAAAGCAAGAAGTATGTTAATGGCTCAGAAGAAGAGTGAAAATAAGAGAGAAGACAGGCAAAGGGTATCTCTTGTTGGGTTCTATATGTATCAACACTCTTGATTGTGATAAGAAAATGAGTGTGTATACAGGGGAATATATATTAGAATCATCAAGAGACAAACTAAGGCTGTCTTCAAAGGGATTTATTTGAAGATAGGTAAAATCCTGAATAGAAAGGTTCCCAAATAATTAGGGAAAGAGTTCCATTATCTGGTAATTCCTGTCCCTGAGAGGTTCCCCTTCTCTGCAGACAGATAAGTGTATAGGCTTGTTGCTCGTAGGTGGGATGGCCAACTGGACACCAGCCCATGCAACCTGCTCTAAGTTATCCTGCTCTTGAAGAGAGGTTGGCCTGGATGATCTCCAGAGGTCCCTTCCAACCCCTAATATTCTGTGATTCCTTGAAGGTCACCTTTCAGACACTGTAAGGCTAGGGAGTAGGGAGAGGCAACCCTTGGCCTCAGTGTAGGCTGAAAGGAGATGAATATATATTTACAAATATGTGTTTATTTATATGCATAAAGGAAACATTTTCTAGAACCAGAAAATACAAGTGTTTGGCATTGGATAAAGCAGAATCCAAACATTTTTAGGTTAGAAGGCATATGGCAAATACCCATAAAAATGTCAGCTATAAATTTGCACATTGCCCACAAACAAAATGACAGACTTTCCCAGGAGTGTGGATTATTAATGCCAGAGAAAAGGGGCAGAATAAGAAGCTGCTGACAGTCTATTTGTAAGCAGCATCCAAAATGGCAAGCTGAAAGTTTGTATTGCTAAGCTGAGGAGAAGGTTTATGTTACACAGACATACAGATCCCACAACATCCTCCACTATAATACCTAAAGTGTTGCAGGGAATTGTAGAGTTATAGAATGGTTTGGGTTGGGAAGGACCTTTAAAGCTCATCTAGTCTAACTCCCTGCAGTCAGCAGGGATATCTGCAACTAGATTCAGTTTCTCAGAGCCCCAGACAACCTGACCTGGAATGGTTCCAAGAATGGGGCATCTACCACTTCCCTGGGCAACTTGGGCCAGTGTCTCATCTGATATCTTTTTAAATACCATAAAATTAGTATTAGAGAAGGTCTGAAATATTTTATTAAAGCCTCCAGTGAACTGTAGGATTGAGGAAAGTTTTCCAAGATGCTGATGGGACATCATTAAAGTCTGCCTTCAGTCCACACCTCTGATGTGTGCTCCTGCTGCATTAGCTAACACTAGTAGCAGCCTGTGTAAGGACAACTTTGGTACTGACTAATTCATAAATTGGTTGTACTTTTAAAGATTAGTTGGTTTTGTGTCTAGCAGTGGGAGCCCAATGATTTCCAAGTGCTTCACTGATGACCTCAATGGCAGCAGAGAGAGTGCCAGGTGCTCATTCCAAAGCTGGGCTTTGTGTCTCTCCTGCTTGTTGGATGTGCTAGAGCTTCACTTCCCGCAGGAGCATTGATGAGCTATTGCTATGCTAGAAATTGTTCAGACCAATCTTTCTGCAACAAGGAGCCTGTGCAAGCCAGGCCAGTGATACAGTGCTGGCTGTTTCCCATCTCTGAATCGATCTCCCCTGTCTCACTAACAAAGGACCAGGCTCACACAGACAGGTGAGGGCAGCACACAGGAACATCCTGACCAAAAGCAAAAGGACTGCAGCCCTATCTCTCTTTGTGAAATGGGTGAGTGGTGTTAAACAGACAGTAAACATGCCTCAGCTGTAGCAGAATTGAGCTTAAGGGTTTTGTTAACTGCTTTAGGGTAGAGAGAAACTGTGTCCAGTTCTGGGCCCCNGTGGTGATTCTGTGATTCTGTGTGAGAAAAGAAATAAATAATAAAAGCAGAGTGCATTTGAATGCTTTGCAAACATTTTTGAGCCTGAAACAGTAAGCTAGAGATAACAAAATTGCTATTACATATCATAGAGGCCAAATCTTGGTAGGGGTTGAAAAAAATTAATATTTTATATAGTTGGAAAGAATATGAAAAGTTGGTGTTGTTTGCTGAAACAAAAGTGAATTGGAAGAGCTAAAAGCCACCTGCTCAGTATATAAGCCAGCCTCTTAGTGAGGGAAGGTAGAAGGAGAATTGCCACCAGAAATTTGATAGAGAACTCTATATCTCAGACTATATCCCCAACAGAGATGTGAGGGAGGGCCAAAAGAGGTTATGTTCTCAGAAGATGTGAGAATCTTTTTGATCTAAACTGTATTTTGCAACCTTGTAACTGTTTCAAAAGAGATCTGGCACCACTGCCACCCGCTAATGCTCTCCCGTACCACAAGCGCTGTTTGGCCCAAGCAAACATTTCATCTTTCAGCTTGGTGGCTGAAGAAGAAAGCATCTGCTTTCTAATATTCAGCACATTAAAAATTCATTATAGGCTGGATATTTTATTAGTTACTCCTTTTCCCAGAGAGTGACATGCTTGAAATCTATTCTGACTTTCTGATTAAATCAACAGAGCAGGTGATCAGTGTCTTGCCCACATCTGAACTTTCGGTGGCCGCTGTTCCTGGTGTGCCAAGAACTGTTTGCTGTGATGCCCTAGCTGTGTGTTTCTTACCTTACTTTACTCTTTTCCTTTTACTGATGGAAACATTCTGGATATTTAAGGCTCTTGGGGCTCTAATCTTACATTCCTCTCTCCCTCCTAGTGTCTATCAGCTTGTTGTGAAGGAGGAGAAGCTGCAGAAAGCACGGAGAGCTGCAGACATCATTGAATGCTTCTCTGTCCCAGTGAGCTACAAGAACGCTTCCAGTCTTGACTCCCCACACTACTTTGCAGCTGAACTGAAGCCCATCAACCTTCCTGTCACACAGCCCTTCACAGTGGGTGACAATAAAACCTACAACGGCTACTGGAACGCTCCACTTTCTCCCCTGAAAAGCTACAGCATATACTTCCAGGCTCTTAGCAAGGCAAATGGAGTAAGTGCAGAGAAAATTGAACTGGATCTGTACCTATGAGCACTTCTGTTTATCCTCCTCATCTCTCTCCTTCCTTCCCATTGGAGGCTATTTTAACTCCACTTTATTACTACCCTCTTACAGAAATGTGATGAAAATTAAACATGCCATGACTTGTCCTTCACTCAAGTCTCTCTCTGATGCTTAGATCCAATGGGAAACTTGCTGGCAGTCAGACTGTAAAGGCACACATTGGCATGTGGTTTACAAAATGAATTGCTTAATAGTTAGCCTTTTTTCCTTGCATATGCATGAATATCAGAGTAGGGGCTATTGTGCTTTTAAAAGACAGACCTGAAATATCCTGATTGTCTCCAGCTCACAATGCTTGTGGAATTAGAGGAAGCATTAGAACTACTCAAAAGCTATGCAGTTGCATTGCCTTGTAGCTTTTGGTCACATCATACTGTAGCAATTATGGTTGGGACTTTCAGCTTGAGTAAGTTGTACTGCAGGGTGGGGACTATGTGCATCTCTGTCTTATTCCTTTTGAGTAAGCTGGGCGAAATTTAAATGTATATTTAGTCTATGATATTAAGTTAAAAATGGAGACTACACAGTTAACATAGTCTGCACTATTCTCAGACTCAAATGAGGTACACACAATGCCCCAACAGACCCCATCATAGGAAGAGGGAAGGTCTCCTCGTCCTCTTTAATTCTTCTATGCCAGCCTAGGATAGTTTGTAACCTTCTCCTTTAACTCTCCTGTTTCAGGTCAGTTCAGCTAACAGTGTCCAAGCCAGATCTGGTCTAAACAGTCATTTAGCTTCTTTCTTTTAACTCCCCTAATTGTTTTTCATCATCACATAATATGACACATTTCAGCACTCCAGACTCATGAGGAGCCTTAGAACATTAACGTGGCCTCGAGAAGTTGGATAGCTGAGTCTGTTATTAGCACGTTTGCCAGTGCTGTCATGAATATAACTTTAACATAGATAAATTCTCTAAGGCATCACCTCTGAAAGAGCAAAATTAGAAAAATCAATCAAGATGAGTGGTGTAGGCTTTGGTCTGTACTTGGGATAGTGTCTTTTATACCCAAAACACAGCCATACATCACAGAGGGCTTGTACATTCTTTAAGAGGCTGGAAATGCCAATCAGTGTTCACAACATATCTTGGTGTTTTACTACCTTCATTTCTCACCATTCTCCTGCAGAGCTTCTGTTGTGTGGCTCACAAGCACAAATCTCTTCAACACTGTGCAGTTTTTCACCTTAGTTTCCTTTCTAACTCAATGTAATTCCCTTCCAGCACTACTCAATTAATTCAATTTTGGATTTCCCTTTATAAAGGAAATGGTGAAATATATGTATATGTCTCTCTGTGTCTAGTTAGTTCCCCCTTGTGTGATAGTTAATTGCTTGTGAATGGATCCCTGGGGAAGACAAAACTTTATTTGCTTAAGTACAATATAATATACCATAAATGGGTTATATAAATGGAAACGTAGTCTTCCCTTGGCACTCAGGATTAAGGCAGCATAATGTATGGCTCCTGCTCTTTCTGGATCTCTGTAGCTGGCAGGTTGCATCACACTCTTTACATACAAAGTGATAGAGACTCAAAAAAGGATTAGTTGCTTGGGCTGTTCTAATAGGAATCTTGTGTTTTTATTGTACACAAGACTGTAAAGGACCTTTTAAGCCCAAGTTAACCAGAAGAGTCTATATGCAGCACCACACAGTTTATGACAGCAGAAGTGTCCTGCCAGACATAGCAAACTCCTGTTTGAGTAAGCAGTTGCCTCTGGTGTTAATAATTTATACTGGTACAGTATATGCTTATGTACCCTCAAAGTGCAGTGCTATGGGAAAAAATGGAATCATGGAAGCATTTAAGTTGGAAGAGACCTCTAAGATCATCAAGTCCAACCATCTACCCAAGACCCTCCTGCCACTAAACTGTGTCACAAAGTACAATGTCTACATGGTTTTTGAACCCCTCCAGGGATGGTGACTCCACCACTACCCTGGGCAGCCTGGGCCAATGCCTAACCACTCCTTCAGAGAGGAAACTGTTCCTAATATCCAACCTGAACTTCCCATGGCACACTGTGAGGCTATTTCCTCTTGTCCTATCAAATAGGGAGGAAATGTCCGAGAGTGTAATATGGATCTTCAGAGGAGTAGCTGTGAGACTTTTCTTTTCCTTGATAAAATCCTTAAGCCCCACATTTCAAACATTAGGATCTGATTTGCATCCAGTCTTTTGCAGCTGTAAACAGTAAGTTTTGTTTCATTCCCAGAATTGTTTACAGGTGTAATTTGTGTTCAAGAGTTCTGGAGTTTCACTTATCTCTAATTATGTGATCTTCATAAAGCCTACGAATAATTATGACTGCAACATGGCATTTTTGATGGTGCACATCTGCAAAAAATCTGAAACAACAGTTTAGCACAATTAAAATATAGCCTTATGTTCCCTTGCACATGAAAAACTTAACAGAACATTGCCACTCATTTTTTAATTAGGATTCTCTATAGTTTCATTAATCACTGACAGTTGTGGCATGATGAAACTTCTTTCCACACCTGGAACCTGCAATGAGAAACCTTTGTGCAGTGAACCAGAACATCTTCCTTTGGAAATGTAGGACTCTGGGGAGAGCTTAATTTGAAGAAACAGTCTGTATTTGGTCAAAAAGCTTGATTAGGAGGAGGGAGAAGTATTACAGGAGCTCTGCATTGTTTCAGCCTCTCTATACGTGGAGGTTTGTGCTCATTTGGTGTTCTCCTCTTCTCTGCAGCCATTAGCTGTGATTGTTACAGTGAAAGGAACATAATTAACAGCTGGATGCAAAACAAGTGTGGCAGATTGCTGCAAAATCAGATGGGGAACTGTTCTGCTTGCCTTTGTGCAATGTGTACTTGTTGTTGGGGAGTTTGAATCAGATCATTGTCGACGGCTGAATTCTTTTCTGTGGACAGTCGTGTGAAGTTTGGTCACCCTGGTGTTGCTTCCAGACAAGGGTCAAAGGAAGACACGTGTGAAACAGAAAAGTGTTCAGCTTTGTTAAACAAAATGCTTCCAAATGGTGTGAATTTCTCTCCTATGGACTGCTGAAAGCCAGATGCTGAGCTGAAATGTGTCAGAGCTTGGGTAAGAGGGGAAAAAGAGGAAAAGGAAACAGAAGCTCTAGGCTGTGTAGCTGTGCGAGTGAGTAGCACTTTTAGTTACTGCTTACTTGTTAGAAGGAGTTAGCACAAGAAGTGGCACAGGAGGAATAGACAACTGGCTTTGTCTCCTCTGGCAGGGTTTCCACACAGGCTGTTGCAGCCATCCAGGTAGTTAAGGATGTTTGCTGGTTGTCCTGGTGCCACCTGCTACAGATGGCTGCCTGACAGAGCATGAAGTGTTCCTTGTCTGCAAAATTTCCCTGAGCTCAGCCCCTTTAAAACACCAACCCTCATGGTCTTTATCCCTCTGAAAGGTAAGATCAGGGTGGTAACACTGTGTTACTCCTTATCCTCTCTTATCCTTATCCTGACTTAACAATCAGAGTTAGATATTGCAGGTTTTATTGTCCCCAAGTTCTTTATCTGGGTCATTGTAGGTGACAGTCTCTGGTCGGTGATCCAGCAACACGCTCAGATAGGGACATATCTTTAGCTGCTGTGTGAAACCTGCCTGAGTTTTTGAGCAGTTCAGAAACCAGAGCTTCCCAAAAATCCTTCCTGCAGTTGCATCTTACCTCGCTTGAGTTAAAATGAAACCTGTACTGGCACCGTGGTGATCGATAGCTTGTGGCCGTTTTCCCTCTAAAAGGGACATGAAGCAGGAACCTCTGTAAGCAGCTGGAGATGCTGGGGCATGCTGCCAGCTGCTCCTGCAGCCTAGTGCTCCAACAGGTGAATGATGTTTTCAGGCCAGAACTGTGAAAAGTAGCACCATGGGAATCAATGAGAATATTATTTTTGAGGCAATGATAGACTCTACAGAGATTTTTATTGATTTTTTTCCCCTTTCTAATGACTTGTACTACATGCACAATCGGGCAGTTCATTATTATCAGGGGACTTCAGGCTGGATTTCTAGATGCTGACAAGTCTACTCACAGTACACAACATTCTTCTTCTGGGATGTTTTGGAGGTATGGAGAGAGCTGCCAGCAGAGAGGTGATATTCATCCCTGTGGAGAAGGCCTGTGAAAAAAACAGTGAGGTACTTCACTTCAGCATAAGCTCTGTTCTGAAAAATGAAGTGGCACCAAGGCTGCCTGCATTGCTTCTCTGAACTACTAAACAGCTTTGAGGAGCAGTGTGTTCATTAGGATTTCAGGTGTACAGTTTTGTTCACTTATGCATACTCCTTCTCAATCTCATGTTGGGGCAGGAATAAAACAGCTGTGGCAGTGCCTCACTCTTTGTAAGCCCTTTTCCATATCTGCCTGACCATCTTGGGCCAGAGTATGTGGACCTGAGTGTTTCCTGGAGAGTAAATAAAATCCTCTTCCAGTCTACCTCACAACATGAAAGGTTGAGGGGTGTGGGTATTCAGTGATTAACTGCCTATCATGGAAATAACTTTCTCCTGTAAATAATAGCAGCCCAAGCCACTTAGTCTAACCTCCCTTCTTCAAATGACACAGATATTTCAGAAAAAGCTGATAACTGAAAAAGCAATGCATGTGTTTGTTAGTCTCTTGGGGAACTAGCAGTTTCCTTCAGCTGCCAATAGAAATGACAGGGGAGTCCATTGACCCTGCACAGACATGATTGATTTTGAAGACAACAAACAGTTGACATCAGTGGGATAAAAAAGCAGCACAGGATCTAGAGCTCCCCTGAACTTGGGCAAAGTGTTTTGAGAACCAACAATACAGTTCCTTAAGGTGTTCAGTGGACAGAAGCAGGTTACCCACAAGCATGCTCAGTGTATAGCTTTGGGACTTGGGGAACTCAAGTTGAAGCTGTGGCCAAGTGAGAGATTGGTAATTACTTCTCTTTGTGCACCAGCAAAAGTTAAAATTACCTGTCCCCAATTTGAGCTGTCTGATGAAAATGTGCCTGTTGCAGGGCAGCATGTCTGGGGACAGCAGGTCTGGCTGGTGCTGGCAGGTGGTTCTTCAGACAAGGAAAGAACTGTTTAACTAATGCAAAATCATAAAAAACACTAAAGGAAAGACAAAACTGTGGGTGTGAAAACAGATGGATGATAAAGCTCTGCTGCTTTTATTGTTGTTGCTAGTCTAAACAGCAAGCTGTCATTATAAAAGAAAAGAGGGGGAAAAAAAAAATCATTTGCCCTTTTAGGTTGTGAAGATGCAGCTGTCACATAAACATATGTCCTGCTGCCCTCATAGCCCTTTTCTGAAGAAAATTGTTTCCATCCAAACACTGAAGAGACAGAGGCAGAACTTGTCTTGTTATCATTCACAGTACTCCAGTTAAAGGTACATTTAGGATCCTAAGTGACTAGTAGACAGCACCAGCTCCCTTGATTCAAAAAGGAAAGAAACAAACTATATTAAAAGAATGCTTAAAAAGAATCTGAGGGTTCAGAAGGATGCTAAAACATGCTTGCTGTGTGGAGTTTCAAGTCTGTGTGCATGAGCTGTGTTGGCCAAGTGGGTTTATCCAAGTCCTCAGCACAGTCTGTTCTCTTCAGAGGGTCTTCAGCTAATTCTAACTGTAGGTCCTGTCCTCCAGAAGAGTCTGTTAACACTCTGAAACACAGTACTCATATATTCTATGTCCATAGTGTGTGGGCTTAAAAATTTAGCTAGGGTTCAGCCTTGAGTGAGGGTACACTGTAGTCATGGTTTATTCATATGGAAAACAGCTATATTTAAATAAGTTCTAGTAAACATGTAGATTGGTTTAATATACAGTGAGCTTTCTGGCTAATGAAGGCTGGATCAAGAGCTGTAGGACATACTCATGCAGTGTTTCCCTATTCCAAGAGCTTGTTAAAATATACCTACTTTGTTCTATTACTGTTTAGATATAAAATGTCTGCTGTAAGCTGGCAGTGATAGAAAGCTGAAGCAATAATGCTGCTGGGATCTGAAGTTATTCCTGGGACTTCAGCCATAAAAGGAAACAGATCTCTTATGCTGAATATGCAGGATCTTGGGTGGTCATTAAGATTATTGTAGACATAAAAGACCTTGTAAGACTTCCATGAGGTGTCACTCTCTTCTCCCAAGTAAAAGGAACAGGACAAGATGAAAAGGCCTCAAGTTGCACCAGGGGAGGTTCAGGTTGAACATAAGGAACAATTTGCCAAAAGGGTTGTCAAGGCCTGGCCCAGGCTGCCCAGGGCAGTAGTGGAGTCACCATCCCTGGAAGGATTTAAAAGATGTGTGGAAGTGGTGCTGAGGGACATGGCTTAGTGGTGACCTGGCAGGACTAGTTAACAGCTGGACTTGATGATCTTAAATGTCTCTTCCAAACAAAATTATTCTTGAAATGAGAATCAGGTATCACAGCACATGAAAGAACATTCAAAAACAATACAGAGACTGAAATTTGGGCAAATTCATTTTTCCTAAACTTTTTTTTTATTATCCCTTTATTTCATATTTTTTCTTGCAATGGCTTTAAGCCATCTGGATGGATAACTGAGAATTACCTATGTTGTTTATTCTTGTTTTACTACTGGCTGGGGAGAGGCATCTTACTTTACCATGTACAGGAGAGCACCTTGTCTGAATCAAAAGTAATATTTTTCAGAAAAGAAATGTGATTGTTGGAAAAGAGTTTAACTGGTTTGGAAAAAGACCCATATTAAATATTTATATAAACATTATAATTATGATTATATAATATATATAATTAAACAATGATTAATAATAAATAATAACTACATGTTAATTATTTATATTATGATATATTATATATTATATCTTTAAATATTAACTAATATTCTGTTTCTTGATAGAAAAGCCAATATAGACTGACAATGCTTAGCATCAATCAAAGAAAAAGAGAGTAAATTTAGAGATCTCATCTTTATGAGACACCAAAGAGATGAGCACTGGGTTGATCAATGAGGTGATCAATGGAAATCAATGGAATAATAAGCCCTAATCAGGAATATGGACTAAGTTCAAGTCTTTAAACTTCAGCATCTGTAGGAGCTGGACCTCTGATGTCTGTGCTGGTTGCTTTTACATTTTCCTTCTTGGAAGATGCAGTTAGAAATGAAGTTCTGAATTCCAGATGTCTTGTTCCTCTAGTGATGGATTGCCCTTGTTCTTGGCAGTGCCAGATCATGGTCTTTTAATAACTATGATTGTGCTAAATGCAGCAATTAGTAGACATAGATGCAAAGGGAACATACTGAATCCTGTCTTCTCAGATTTCCCCTCGGGAGGGTAATGTGCAGGAATATGCACATGCTCAGATCAGTTACAGCATCATTAACAAGATCTTGGGGTTTTTCTCACCTCTTCTTCTCTCAACATTGACTACTTTCTCCAGCATTTTGTTACACTTTAAAGCTAGCAGAAAGCAACAAGAACATTTTTCCTCTGCAACGTGTGAGCAAGTGCCCACATACTTATAGACCAAAGAAAAAAATTACTATCTTGTTATTTTTATTTTAGTTTTCATTGCTGCTTTTCCAGGTCACCTTGTCATTGATTGTAAACTACATCAGGATCTGTCTGTCCTATCATTCCCAGCATTATGTGCTGAGGCTGGACTCTGAAAATAAAGCTGTGTTTTTCCTGTCTCATATATCATCACTGGCAATAAAGATTTTGGATTTTCAGACTAGCTGGCAATAGGGACTAATTATACCCAAGGCAGAGCTGAATGGAGAGCTCTGCTGTACAGCTGTGTTGACTTTGCAGTGCTGATGGCTGAAAGGTTGTGTAGAGACGTTGATGTTTGAGGAAGAAGAGAGGTCAGAGAACCAAAGAGAGATGTTTCTGGTTTACTGGGATAAATAGTGCTTCAGTCCCACTCTGGGGGCTGTATGGCAGGGAAAGGATGTCCTTAATAGACATGATTTGTACTTGGTGATCCAGAGTTCCTTAAGAGAGTTTGAAGGCAAGATCAAAGGGACAGTTTGTCCTTCTGAATGTCATTTCTAGGCTGCACACAGGGTTGCTTATATCCAGATAATGTGGATGACTATCTTGGGATGTGCCTGGAAAGGAATCAGAGGGAATTGCTCTTGTGTTTCCTAGTGTGGGTCTTGCATTTGTCCCTGTCCTACATGCAATGTAAGAGTAAGGATTCATAGCATCATTTTGGTTGGAAGTGACCTTTAAGGTCATTGAGTCCAGCCATTAACCNCCAACACTGCCAGGTCACAACTAGACCACATCCCTCATCTACACATCTTTTAAACCCATCCAGGACTGGTGACTCCACCACTGCCTTGGGCATCCTGTTACAGGGCTTGACAACCTTCTTGGGGAAGAAATTGTTCATACTGTCCAAACTAACCCTTCCCTGAGACAACTTGAGGAGAAAAGCATGATGGTGTTTCTGCTCAGGCCAAGGAGAGCCTGTCACAGATGGAACTGATTTTCTCTAACAGCAAATTCAGACTTTCACATTGTTCCTCGTACAGCTTGAGGATGGAATGAGGAGCTCAGTGGTGCATTTGCTAGGCTGTTGTTTCCAGAGCACAGGCAGCATCCATATTAATGTGGCATTGTTACACATGGTAATTTATGCAGTATTCATTACACCTGAGACATGTTCGAGAGCCTGTAAAGACATAAAGTGCTTCAAAAAGCCTGCAGCAGATTACTGCCTGACAAAGCTTTTCGACCAAAGCAACACATTAAGGTTTGGATGGCAATTGTGCACTGGACAGAAGCAACCCATGCCAGTATGGGCTGTAGAATGAGGAGCTAGGGATGCCAGAAAGGATGTGTTGTCAGGGAAGGTGGCCTGAGAAGGCTGCTGCGTTTGAGCTGTTTGTAAAGCCAAGTACAACATTGCTGTTTGGATCCAAACTGCTGTTTATGCAGCTCTGCAGCCTCTGAGGTGGACTGGACAAAAGCGTTGGGTTTCATCCCAGCTCCACAGTGGTGTGGGCTGTGTTTGAATAGCTCACTTGGCAGAGCTCACCATACAACCTGCTGCTTTGCTTCCCATACAGAGCAGAGAGCTGAAGGAGCCCAATGACTGCTTGCCATGTGTTTAAATAAATAACCAGTTTGCAAAATGTGCAGTAATTGTGCATGAAAATGAGATGTACAGTTGCATATACTTTTGACCCAAGGCTTGCCTGCCTATTAGAGATCAGGTCATTTAAATGGTGAATTCTGTTAGTTAATCAAGCAGTTGCATGGGACCCATCACTCAGACATCAAGTGTGGAAAAACATTTTCACTCTTAACTTCTCAACAGCTAGGGAAGCAGCTGTAAGCAAGTCCATTAGTATGGAGTGTTTTATGCAACTAGAAGTGTTGGTGGTATTTTCAGAGATGAAGTGTAAGAAAGATGCTTATTTGTTTTATTACCTTTTTAAAGAACTATGCTTGCTGTAGATTAGTAAATGACACACCTTGATGCTTTCCTATAAGCTTTTTTTTCTCTATTTTTCAGGAAACAAAGATCAACTGTGTCCGTCTGGCAACAAAAGGTATGTGAGTCCTTCTCCTGCAAAGCACAATACCAGCAATGTAAAAGCTGCAGTGGTGACACAACTTGATTACAGTTGCTATTCAAAGAATAAGCCTCTTTTTTTTTTCTTTTCTTTATTTTTTTTTAAGGAAGATTGCAAAGGCAGAGCAACAATTTCCAGAATCACTTCTCTTTCTCTGTCTGTGGTTCGTCCTTTCCCTTATTCTGTTGACAGCTTTTCTGTCCTGAGGACTGTTCCTGCTATTGGCAGAAGGTCACTGCAAAAGTTACATTAACTTCCCATTAAATTTGTTCTCTCCACAACTGTATAAAGCAGATAAATAAGAGGAGAACTTACATAAGCCTAACCTTGAACACAGCAGGGCACAATTCTTACATCACACTGTTTTTGTGGTATGATTCAAGAAGCTAGTAGAATACCTTCCTTATTTTCATTGCTCTTAGTGTAGAATAGACCAAACTGGTCAAATAGACCAGATCAAGGCAATCTGAGGCAAATACTTAGTGCAAAGCTCCAATCCCCCAGTTGCTCGACAAGGTGTAGATCTTTTGGGATCAATGATGACAATGTCTAGGTTCCTTCTTGGAGCTTAGAGTTGCTTTTAACAACTCTTTCAAGGACTTAAAAATCACCCCAGGGGGCTACTTTGCCAGCAAATGTGTCAGAAACCAATTTCCTTATAACACTGAGGAACACATGTGAAAAGACTTCCTCAGCACACGTCCTAGTCTCAAACTGAGCTGACAGGCAATGCTAGTGTAATTGCCATGGGCTCTGCTACTGCTAACTCTCCATTTCCAAAACTTAGGCTTGCCATTCTGTGCTCTTGATGCTTTTCTATAAGGTCATGTAACTGCATTACTGCCTGGGGAGTCTCAAGAGTTAAACAAAATGGCAGGAACCCATGACTGGTTTTTTTTTCCTTTGAGGCACCATCCCAGTTTTTCCATTCTTTTCACTCCTTTCTGTCTTGTGGCAGTAACAGAAGTTAATTACTTCTGGGTACCTTCTCCTTATCACTTCTGTATCTCCACTTACAGAGGACTTATGAGGACTCAAAGAAGTCCCAGCTAACAGTTGTTGGGTGGCAAAAGAGGACTTTTTCCATCTTTATATGGAGCCATCCCCCCAGTCTCTTACAGAAAGCCATGCACTGGGATGGCAGGTGATGCATGAACTTCCCACCTCTGCAGCTCTTTTCACTGCTGACAGCTGGTACCCAAACTGGTGGGGCTGTAAGCAGTTGTGTCACCACTGAAAGCCAAGAAGGATGAGCCATTTCTCCCCTTTTCACCTTTTCATCTGTGTTTCTGGTGCTCCTCATATCCTCTTGTTGATTTCCTTTTTAAAAGTTCCTTGTAAAAATCTTTATTTTATTCATTTTTCTGGGTTACAAACATTCTATGTGTCTCAGTCTCATTTCTTTCCCCTTCAGTTTTTCCAGCTGGTAGTGATGTGACCATTTTGAGTACCTTATTTTGGCTTTCTGGTGGTACAAAGAGCAGGACTGGGTAAGATGAATCTAGGTGAAATGAGTCTCCTCAGGGAGAGTATGATTAGAAGGCTCTCCATGAGATCAGAGAAACTGGATTAATACATTTTTGGAAACCTGTAGTTTCTTCCATTTCACTTGTTTCTTTTTCTGGAGCTGGTGGAAGAATGTTGTCATGCTAGCAGGAAAGATACTTGCTGTGTGACTATGCAAAGACAAAAGCCTGGTAGCTTGAAAAGTCCCATTCTTGCATGACCTTTTATTGCATTGGTTTGGGTGCTTCAGGAAAGTGTCACATAAGTGTTTGACCTTGAGTTGACTTCTGCAAACTGATTGGCTTTTCATTAACCTGTTAGGTCCCCTGGAAGAGTCAGTAAGCTACCCTCATTCTGTTGAATGCTGTCTCTTTGAAAAAGGATCTCTTACTGATATTAATTTGGTAAGAGATATAAAAGAGATGCTTAGGGCCTGAGGATGCCTAGAGCCACTGTTTCTTGGTGATATTTTTCTTTAGGATTTTTTCCTGCTTGATATGAATGGCAAAGGACAAGAAATGATGGTAGTGTAGTTCTAGTGTTTATCCTCCCTGTCTCGCTGGGTGTCACTTCTGATTTATGGCAGATATTTATTTATATTATTTCTGTACGTGAGTTGCAGGGTTGTATTTCTCAGTGCCCAACCATTAGCAAGGACACTGGAATATGCACACTTGTGGCTAATTTTATGCAGCTTTAGCTCTTCAAAGGTACAATTTTGCCTGCAGCTTGCAAGCAAGGTAGCATCACAAGTGAATCTGTAGTCTTGATAATGTGACAGTATCTTCCATTGCTGGCACCTGTGTGAGGTATAAGCAGCTGAGCAAGAGCTGAACAATGTGCTTCTGTGGTTTTGATCTTTCCCATAGTCTCAGGTTTCTGTATGTCATGAGGCTGAATTCCCACTATAGGTTAACTTGGTATGAAGAGAAGGACTCAGGCACTCCACATCCCAGTCCTTGCAGGAGGGTGTCACACCTCCCCTCTTTAGGCTGTGCAGCCAGGGACAGAGATACTCACAGAACTGTAATTACATTGTGACCTGGTTAAAGGCTGATAGCTGGGATGTTCTAGATGACCTGCTCTGTCTGTGCTGTCTCCTGTCTGCTCCTTGTATTGATTCTCTGTAATGGCATTGCTCTGTATTCGCCTCTATTTGCATTGCTGTCTGTCGGAGGATAGGATGAGGGAACTTCTACTCTGCCTAGAACACACTTATCAGAGCTTCTAGCAAAGATAGCACTGGGGGGTCTTTGACAAGGGTCAGAAAAGAGCCCCAAACTCTGCAGTTGGGTCTAATCCCAGTACTGACAGTTTAAAAGCTCTGCTTTGTGTTTGTACCAAGGGAAAAACACATTTTGTTTTGACGCAAGAAAATAAATATGTACTACTGGTGCCAGACTAACTGTTCATTTTGGGATATAGGCCTGATTTTTCTATTCCTAGCCATTTGACACTGCAGTAGCTCCATCAACAGTAGTGGAATGAGTTCTGATTTACACCAGTGACAGGAAGATTAGGATCAAGACATGTTAAGCAGGGCAAGTTCTCTCTTGAAGAACTGGGTTAACAAGGGCACTAAACATGAGTGTGGGAGTAATTAGGCAATCAAATGTGTTAGGCAGTGTGTTACTGGGGCTTTATAACACATCTCTGGTGTTGCTGCAAGGCACCTGTTCAGAAGCTGAGTAGCTTTAATTATTGGAGAGATGCATGAGGCTGCTCCACTGCCACTGCTTGAGCAGGCAGGGAGGCAGTTTGCTTTCTGTGTCCCATTGCCTCAAAACCAAGGAAATGAAAGCAGACAACCCTTTACAAAGAGTTTTAGTCCATTAAAGAGCCATTTGGAGATTTCCCAGGTTTCTCTCCTCCTGTTTTAGCAAGAAACAGACTGTTCAGATGAATCCCTTCTCAGCTGAGTTCAGCTCTAGGCAGGAGCTGCTCCCATCTTGTCCCAGAGACGCATTCTTCTGCATGGGTTTCTGCATGCTGCTCCTGTTTAGATCAGCTTGATTCTTGTGGTGGCAAGGAAGATCTCTCAAATCGTTGTGTACTGGCTTATTAAAAATTGAGGGTGAGGGGTAGGCAGTTCAATATTTTACAGCACTAGGTCACAACACCAGTATTGCATCCTCCAAAGCAGAGTTAGTAGATACCCAGCCAGGCAAGCACATCTGTTGAGCTCATTTCCTTCCATCCAGTGTCTCAGAGGAAGGATTGGCTTGATGCTGGTGGAAAAGACTAGTGACAGGGCCTCATCATCAGCCTTTGCTGTGGTGACATTTGACAATCCATCAGAAAGCTCTCTGTTTGTCCAGTCTGTGCAGCCATTTCACATTTTGCCAGCATGTTTTCAATCCACAAGCATTAATAACCTGTTGTATCTATGTACGTATTTATTTTCACATTCATTGGTCTCAGATTTCTTACCTCTTCTAGCCATAAACATCTTTCCTCTCATGAGCTACTCCTTTTTTTTTAAATGACTGGAGTAATTTCATCTTTCACAGCATTAATCACTTGGATACATAGCCTTAGCATAAAGCATTCCTTAAAAATAAGTTTCCAATTAAATCCTGATTTACCAGCTCTCTGCCATGCAGTATCCATTCAGCCAATTTATTTATTGGTTTTGCCATTTGGTTTCCTTGATAACATGTTTTAATATGTCCCATTCTTTCTGAATTAACTGACTTATTCTCCTTGTCTTAAAGCAACATATTTATATTGACACTTTATTAGAGAAAATTGCAACCTCTTACCAAGTGAGAGAGATTACCTCTTGTATTCTTAAAGTACATTAAATTAATTTCACACTGTAATTGAAACCAAGGCAGAGGGCTTATTAATGGTTCCTTATCTCCTAATGCTCGTTTCTTCTTTCTTTAAACGTGAGTTCTTGCAAATGAAAGAATGGAACTTTAATAATCATGATGAGGTACATTTTTATTTTGTTTTCCTTTTTCTTTTCCTCATGCATGCTGCCTGGGAAACGATTTTGCTTGTTCTTAGCAGTACTAGGTAGGCAACAGGTGACCACGCGCAACCCGCCCAGCATCTTGAGCACAGGTGATTATCAAGTCAGGAAAAGGAAAACTGTTCAAACTTCCAGAAGTCTGAGCAGCTTCATAACCTCTTGTTTCATGTTTGGTTTGCATGGGAAAATACTGTCACGGTTATTTGAAGTCCAGTGTAACAGTATCATGTGGCATTCCTTGTGCACTGAAATGAGTATAAATGAATATATGCCCATGCAGAGGGTCAGCTGGAGGTCCAAACACCACTTAAATATTCATAGCAGCACTTGAGCATGTCTGAAGAGCCCCATGGATCCCTTGCTGGCCCTCTGCAGAGGCTGAGTATCGCCTTGAGCATGCATGGAGATGACATTGCATTACACANGCCAGGGCTCTGGGCAAGCTGCTCTAGTTGGGGATGTCCCTGGCCACTGCAGGGGGGTTGGACTAGATGAGCTCCAGAGGTCCCTTCCAACCCAGACCATTCTATGATTCTAGGATTGAATTAAAGTAGATATGGCATTTTCTGGGGCTGATTATTGCTCTTCCTCTTGGGCAGCTGTGTGCTGCTGTTGAGGAAGTGATGACAGGAGAGTGAGAACTACAGTCTGTCAGTCCTCTCTATAGAAGCTCCTGCTGGAAGCACAGGCATGGCAGAGTGGAGCCTCAGCAGCACTGTCAGGCCATTCACAGATCACTAGTGGGGAGCTTCAACACTTCTCAAGGGTTTTGCAGTTTCCATCAGAATGAACTTGAAAGTCTGTGTGCTATCAGCTTGCCTCATTCTGTACAGCACTGCAAGCAGCACCATCATGTCACTCCAGAAATGTTAATTCTAGAGAGGAAATCCCATCAGCTTGTGGAAATAGTTTCTTCTGCTTTAGCCTGATGTGACTAGAACAACTTGTTGGGATGTGACAGAGGTTGTGTGTGATTAATATGAAAGAGAGGGGAGAGGAGGTTTGATTTCTCAGTTTGGGGATGGATTAAATTTTTGTAGGGATGTTTCTTTCCCAGTGCTACATGATTATATTCCTATCAAGGCATGATTTCCTCAGCCAAGAATTCTTTTAACTACACATGAGGACAGCTGTAATGATACAAGGGCAAAAAGCTACAGGGACTACTGTGAAGTTCAAATGCCTTTAAGATTGAGAGAAATGGTCCTGCTTTTTTGTAGTGCCTCAGCACTGGAAAACTGAACTTCCTTGGATATGAGTGCTTAATGATCCTGAGACCTCAAAAATGAACCTGGGTCTGACAGGTGATCAGTGAAATCATGGAAGGAGGCAGCAAAAAAACCAGTAGAAAATGATGAGGAAAAAAATTCCTCCTGTTCACACACAGTTCTGCTGCATATGAAAACTGTTTAATAGGTCTTGCTCCTTCAAATTCATTTAAGAGAACTCTATTGTTTTCTGAAATATATTCTGGCTTTGTAGACAGATAATGTATTTTATAAACAGATCTAATCCAACTTCAAATCTATTTGCTATTGCATTTTGTCTTCTGATACACTGCAACGTTATTCTTTTGACAGGTTTATTCTGTTTGCTGCTATTTATTTCAGAATGTTTCATCATACTTTTGAAGATGAATGCATGAAAGTGTTATGCTATTTTTTTCTTTTCCCCTGAAAAAATCTCTGCCTTTTAAAAGCTGTTTTTTAGCACAAGTGTGTGTATCAACATAATTAATTGTTATTAACAGACATGCTTATGTTACTCTTACTGAAAAATACTCCCTGCTGAGAAGTCAACTCCAACTTGCTGGCATGTGGATGCCAGTTAACCCAGTAAACATCTTTATTTTCATCAAATTTAGTATCAAGGCTTCTTTAGAGGACTTTAAAGAGTTGACTTTAGAGGCTTCCTTAACTCAAGGAGCTAATGAACCAAGACTGAATTAGTGAAGAACCTGGTGCAAAACTGGATGATGCCACATGGGAACTAAGTTGGATAACCTCAGCCCAGTTTCTGGAGAACATTGTCTACTCTAGAGCTGTTCTGTGCTGACAGACTCTAATCTTGGGCTTCCCTATTAAAATAAATAGTGGGAGGGGAGAGGCTAGGAGAGGCACAGCATTCAAGGTAAAATTGGGGCTAGATTAGCAACACTAGACTGCAAATATCATCTCTGTAATTCAAAGCCTCCACTGCTAGGATACACTGAGTCACTTCATGAAAAGAAGGGTGTTTAGAAAAAGCACAATAAAATTGATTGTTTCAGCCAAGTCCTCCTGGAATCAAAACAGGTATGGATTTTTCCTGGAGTGCTATGGAGGCTTCTGTTCCCTTACAGCACCCACTGGGTGTGAAAGGATGCTGTTGTGTTGTGGTTTGCAGGAAGAACTGTCTGAAGGTGCCTGAAGCCATCTGCAGAGGGGCTGAGAGATGAGGCAGAGGAGGGCACAGCAGGAGGAGAGGCAGGAGGAGGGCTGCCAGGTTTCAGAGGACAGCAGTGGTGTGTGTTCCTAACCTTCCCACAATTACACCATCTTACTCGAGTAGTCAACATTTGTTCTGCATTTCCTGACATCTGGAGATGCTTTTTAAGGTGTATCAGCCCCTGGCCAGGTACTGGGGATGAGTTAAAAAGTCTTTCATAAACAGATTACCATTGTAAATATCCTTAAAGAGCACTTCCAAAGGCTTCTGTTTCCGTAGACATTCCAACAAGCTAGTGTTCAGCAACAGGGTTATTGTTAATACATTAGCCTCTCAGTTGCTTCCAGGAACTGGACATTCACAAAACTACATGGTAGGGCTAGGATATGTGACAATGTCATAAGGTGGGTGGGTGTGAAAAAGACTGCTTTGTAATGCCACTGGAGAGGAAAAGAGAAATCTTCATTCCAGGCATGCCTCAAAGTGCTGCTTCCACTTGGCAAAGTACAGAAAGTTTGACAGCATTTTATGCAGCACACGTAGAGCTTGTGCACACAGACTCCCTGAAGCATTGGCCATGTGACTGCCTTTTTACTGTAAAATGGGCAGAATCCTGCTTTGCATGCTGCTCACTCAGCTCCAGGGTGAAGCCTTCCTGGGCACAGGTTTTATCAGGCCTATCAGAAAGGTGGGGAGAGTCTTCTTAGCAGGGCCTCTGTTGCACTTCAGGGTGCACCGACCTGGTTCACCGAACGGCCTCAGCAATCAAACTCAGATTGCTCGGTCCACATGCCCCGCAGACACCCGTAAAGTCAAAGGCAAATGGCCTTTATTTATACTTAACATGATATTATATACCCCTGGTTCGCAGCGTAATTTCCGTCTGCTCACATCATAACTCATACACTATTGGCTATTAAAGCATCACAAGTGGGGATTTATCTTATCTTTCCGTACAGCGTGAAATCTTCCGAACGCCAGCCCCTGACTATTTGCTCTAATTAACTAGCTACCCACAGGCCTCTTGCCACAGGACAAGAGGTGGTGGTTTTAAATGAAAAGAGGGAGATTTAAACGAGGCAGAACAAAGACATTGTTTACACTGAGGGTGTTGACACACTGGCCCAGGTTTCCCAGAGAGGTGGTAGATTCCCCATCCCTGGATCCATTCCAGGTCAGGTTGTTTGGGGCTCTGAGCAACCTGCTCTAGTTGAAGATGTCCCTGCTGAGTGCAGGAGGTTGGACTAAATGACCTTGAGAGGTCCTTTCCAAGCCAAAGCATTCTATGATTTCGTAAGCCACTGTGCTGCTTAAAGCACCTTTGAGCAGCCATGCTCTCAGCATTCCTTTTATACCCAGCTCTGAACTTTGCTCAGTGGTTTTGTCATTTCTGTGGCTGGTATGGCTGTAGAGTAACTGCTGAGAGGGCCTGGCTGGTGCAAAGGCAAAGCTTAATGAGCTTTTGTTTTGTAGGCTGTGACAAGTCTATTACACATCCCTATCATTGTCATGCACTGTGAAGTTTTTGCCTGTATCAGCCAGAAGATTGATCTCCCTGTGTCTAAGACCATACAAAAATTAAGTCACATGATAATGGGAACTTAAGCTGATGGGAGTTTTACTTGTTTTCCATTTTAATAATTTCAAGGTAGTTTCTAAAGAGCTCTCAGAAGTGGAGAGTTAAAATGGAGCCATGCCATCACCCTGTGATCTGTCACGTCACTTGAAGGCATCACAGCAGCTACTCTTTGTCTGAGCTCTTCTTTCAACTAAATGTAATAACCTTTCTCATTCTTGGGAGCCATATATCTGCTTTTAGCTCAAATTAAGTGCTTCTGTTCTGAAGAGAGAGAAAGAAAAACAGGAGGAGAAAAGCTAAGCCTTTGTGGTGGATTTGCCTGGCATCTCCAGGATCAATTATTCTCTTAGTGCTATATTTTTAGTTCTCATTCAGTTTACTAATGCTAATCTTGATTCCTCACTGTGTGTTTACCCTCATCCTCCTACAGATTCAACCTGTATGCCTGATAATCCCTCATATAAATTCTGGCCTGCCTTACTCTCCAAAACGGCTTTGTTTTGCTTGTTTTCTTCACTTAGAATATGGTTGAAAGCTTTTGGCTCTCTTTGTTCTTTCCATTCCTTTTGAGCTTTGTTAAAGAAATGGGAATGTCTCACTGTAGGCTTAAGCCTGTGCTGTTTGCAGTCTTCAGTAACTGGAGGTGGAAAGCTGCTGTAGTGATGTTATGTACTCTTGGATATACTCATATTTTTTAATGAAATGCAACAAAGAAATAGCCAAATCAGTCTCAGATTTGATGAGCTGCTTCACTTTGTTGCCTTATGACACACAGAAGCACTGGCATTTTGCAGAGACTTTTTTTTTTTTTGCCCTGGGTGCTCTGGTGTGTGTTGCTAAAGGTTGCAAACTGCTTTGTCTTCCCCAAGCCATACAAGCAGCCAGCTGATGCAGGGAGATGCTGCTGGGGCATGCTGGCTAACAGGTATTCCAGATCAAGATGCAGAGTGGTGCCCTTCCACCTTATCTCAACATTATCATTCTTAGAGGTACCTTCCTGCCCTTGTGATTTGCATCAGAGACTGTTTCAGAGGTATAGATACAATCAGGAGCTGAAAACAGAAGGGAAAACATCATACAGAGGAGATTTAATCATTTGTAGGCCACTCACACAGAAAGCAGCATAAAAAAAAAATAAAAGGAAGAAAGAAAAAGAAATAATGTATACAAATGATTTGAGAATAACTATCTTTTTTTAAAATAAGCCTCTAGTCTATTAGGAAATTCTGCATTCAGCATGTTACCTGGCCATTATGTGCTACAGAGAAATTACTCTGATTGAGCAGCTCATTTGAACTCCTAATGACTTTGAACCCATTATCTTTTGTTATTTTTCTGGGTTAAATAATGCTTGGAAGTCATTTTTCTGATTGGTTTTTGTTTTGGGAGTGACTCTTTACCTGAAGAAGTTGTATTCTTAGGTGTTGCAAGCTTGGACCAAATGTCTGCCAGAATGCTTTGTCTCCTCTTTGGGTCTTTGCTGTCATGTGGCTGTGGCTGAGCTTCCCATTACTTGTGTTGCTTCTCTCCTATTGTCCTTTCCTCATCTACATTGCACTTCCTTTTTCTAGCCCCTGACCCAGCTGTCCTTACAGTCATTTTCCTTGCCTTCTTTTCTCCTCCTGTTGTGTTATCAGTTGTTCCTCTCCCCTGTGCAATGACATGGCTTACTGATGGTTGTGGCACCACCTCCACCACAGCACTTGGTTCTTTCTGCCTCACCCTTGCCTTGGCAATCTCCCATACAAACCTATTTTTTCCTCCTGTCTACTGCTCTTTCAAATTCTTTTTCCTATCTGTTGTATTTTTAATGCAATATCATAATTGCTGCTTTAAATAATGTTTCAAATTACAGTTTATGAAATAGGTTTTACAGAAAAAACTTGTATTTTCAGTCCTGCTTTGCTCTATGTGCTCAAGAATCATCCTTTCCTAGATATTCTTTGGTGTCTCACCTCCACAGAGGAGGTCACATTGTATCTGGTGGCTTATTGTTTTCAAATAATACATCTGTGCATAAATTACTGGGTGAAAGATTGCCAAGGTTATCTTACACTTAGCTGCTGTTGCTGTTTCTCCCTGTGTCCCACTCCATTCCCACTTGTTCCCACCTGTGAGAAGAGGTTATGTGCTCTGATGGAATTGCCACAGGGTGTCAGTCCAGAAATGTAAGTCCTCAGCTCTGCTATTGGATTCTTATGATGCTAAAGGCCTGCCCTGAATCTTTCCAGATCTATAAAGTAAATAAAATTAAAGTAAAATTTATTACTTACTTTGCATCAGCATTTAGAGGATTTAAAGTACATATGAATATCACTCTAGGAGGGTCTAGTACTGCCCTATGAAAGCTTGCTGGTAAGTGATGATTTTTCACATTTTTAGCATTTTGACAAGGGTCTCATCTTTTATTATGACTGGTAAAAACTTGAGTTTAGGCTGCTGGAATCACCTGCAAGCCATCTCCTAGCCCAAAGGAACTAAACACTTCATCTCTGCCTCGTGGACAGAAACACTTTCAGCTGACTGAAAGATTTAACTCTGGAACACAAATGGCAGCCCTCCATAATGAATTTAATTGTGGATTTTGGAATTCCTGTCCTTAAGTTATCAGCCACTGCAGGGCCAGCTTTAACCATGAGGAGGAGGGGCAGGAATTTGAAGAGTTGAAATCTGCAAGTAGCTGGCCCAGTATGGAGCTATGGTTCCAGCAGTTGCACCCAACTGAACTGGTCTGGAGTTTAGCTATCTATGGGTGCATTAACAACAAAAAAAAGAAAAATCAGGGCTTGATGGTCCATAAGCCTTACTTCTGGTGGGCTGACAAGGCAGGTGACTCTGGCAAAGAACCCATCTGGCCCTGCTCTGCCCTCTTGGCAGATCTCTCTGCAGCATCACCAGAACAGTATCTCCTGTGAATGGGCAGCATGTCATGGGTTCTGTCCTGCTGCAAGGTGTTGAATCTCTGGGAGCCTTGAAAACGGTTGGAAAAGCAAAGTAATTTAGGTTGGTGGAAAAGGACTAAGGAGTTGAAAGAGCTAGGAATGTAAAATGGAGTGCTGGGTGAATGCTGATGCCTGTGAAAGGCAGATTCATGCCACTGGTCAGGCTTCTGGGAAAGTGCATTTTGTAGAGTAGGTTAAATGTGTATCTCTGGAAGCAGGAGCCTGCTCTGGTAGATAATGCTCAGATAGGGAGTCAAGGGACCTACAATCTTTGCTTCTCTGGCACTGTCTTCTATCATTTGCCTTCCTTATTACGAAAGTAAGCTTAGGGCAGAAAATTGTCCTACTTCTTGTTAGTACAGTGTAATGGGGTCCTGGCCTTTGTGGGGGCTCTGGGTGCCTCTGAAACACATGCAGTAATAACAGTGGTGACCTGTTCTATATCCTATTATTCCAGTATCCAGCTTCAGTTACAAGGAACAATTTATTCCAGGAAATGTGGTGGAAGTAATCACTAGAAAATATGGTTGTAGTTTATTTTCTTTCCCTTTTAATGTCAGCAGTATAGAAACATTGTTTTTCAGAAAGAAGAGGGTGGCCCCTCAAGTGCTGCAGTGCAGAGCTTTCCAAGTGGATTTAGAGACATTTGTATGAAATGGCTATTTGAGCAGTTTTTATGGGCTTCTGTGCTCAGAGGATTTCAGATCTGCTTGCCTGCCAGTGAAGGAGAGAAGCAACACTGAATTCTAAAAATGTTACTCTCAGGAGCAGCAGAAGTCATCTTCTGCAGGTACAGTAACACCTCCTCCTGCCAGAGCAGAAACAGTCTCCTTACCTACAGCTGGACGTGGTGCAGCTGGGAGCAGGAGCAAGCAGAGCAGATTTAGGCCTGTACAAGGAAAATACAGCAGAACAGAAGAAAAACAAGGGACTTTTGTGCTAATCTTGCGTTGCAAAGCTTTAAGAATCCAAGACCCAGGAATTTACTCAGACTGCCATGTTATCACTACCTAGGTGCTATTAGCTGAGACAACTTACAAATGGTTGGACAAGTAGCCTAGAGGAATTGTTGGCCTTTGCCAAGATAGCAAGAGTTACACAGATGATTCGAGTGCTTCAGTCACCACAGTGTGTAGGTGTCAGGATAGATAATGAGCTTTTATTCTCTTTCTAGAACTGCATTAGTCTACAATGGGATGAGAAATATCAAACAAAACTACACTGACCACACATTGCCTGTAGTAACAAGCAACAGCCTGGTAAAATCAAATGGATCTGGTGGATTGGAGGATGAAGTTGACAGCATGTTCTTATTTTTATTTAACGTGGTGGTTCACAATTCATGAGGTGGTACAAGACCAAGGGGTTTGTGCCTGTGCTGTTTGTAGTAGAATACCATTTCCAACACCTATTATTTAGGGATGTAGGAGAAGCTGCAATTCAAGTGAAGGATAATTTGGAGTACTTCTGAGTTTCACTCAAGCAAATACAATGTTTGCCATTTGGGGGGGGGGGGGAATGTACCTTTCTCATTTACTTTGCTGTGTGATAGTGTTGGGATTGTCTGTATGACAAGCTATAGCTCACCTCTTGGATAGACTTGCTTCAAGATTGTCAGAGATGTTGTCAAATAAAGCTGGTAACATGCAACTGATAGATTATTTGATTTTCATGCTCAGGAGATTCATTAATGCATTTCAGACATGTGAGCACAGTTAACCCTTCACATGGAGTTCTTAAGAGCAAAACTTGACGGTCTTCTGATGCCACCACTCAGTTTTCACCTTCCATTCCCTTTTCCTACTGTGTTTAAGCTATGGAGGAAGACTTGGCTGACTCCAACAGCAAAGGTGAAGCCCAAGATAAGATTGTGAGCTCATGTAACATCAATTCTTTTAACTTCATCCAATGCAAGAGTGATATTTTTAGGAGCAACTAAGTATTTTAGGAATACAATAAAGATAGCCTTGTTTAGTCTTTAGAGTAGCCATGACTCAAATCTTGTGGGGCTTTCTAAATCAAGCCCAGTGGTATATCTGGGAAAATTCTGTGCAGCAAGTAGTGAAGTCAGCAGAGTTAAGGTATATAATAAGCACTATACAAGTAGTCCCAGCAGCAGGGGAGAAGACAGCATTCTGAAGAGTCCTCAGTTACTGAAGAGGCAAAAGACCTTTGGGGTCCAGTCATGACAAGGAAGAAAAAGAAATGCTACACAAATAATGTTCCTCAGTATGTTTTATTTTCTGGTGTGTGGGCTTTACTCAAAGCCCCTATCATTTCAAATAGGAGTTATGTTGTCTCACCTGGGCTGCAGAGCTTCTCCTGCATGGAATACATGTGGTGACATGGAGGGTGCTCTGCATGTTGGAGTCATGCCTGTGACATGCATAATGGTAACTCTATCTCTACAAAAGCCTCTGAGATGTACAAATGTGTTCTGGTTTTAGAAGGAAAGAAGTTTCTCCAAGTAGAACTATGGGATATGTTCCTGCCAACTTCTCCATTCATTGTTCTGATGAGTAAGGATTGCACCTCCACTTGAGCTATTTGAGATGAAAATGATAGCTGCTATTAATTCTCCTGCTTCTGGATGTATGCTGAGTGCTTCAGAAGAGTAAATTCACCCTTAGAGTATAATATGGTAAAATGTTAAGAGTCAGTCACATTACACTGGGATTTTACACCCTATTGCTGCTCTAATTATCTGTCATTAGTCCTTATTAAAGGTAAATTTGTTTAGATGGACAGTTGTCAGTGGCAGTTTGATTGCAAATATCCTGTCAGGCTTTCAAATGAATATTTAAAGTAGATCATTGCACAATTTTTCTACAAATTCTTTTTATCTCCTCCTTCCTCTTCCTCCATCTTTTAAGGAGCTTCCACCCAGAATTCCAATGCAGTGGAACCAGAAAAACAAGTTGACAGCACAGTGAAAATGGCTGGAGTGATAGCTGGTCTGCTGATGTTTGTTATTATCCTCTTGGGAGCAATGCTTACCATCAAGAGAAGGTAAGTTTCTGCTTTGCTTCCATCCTGGGCCTTCTGGCTAGAATGTTGTTGGTTCAAAGAGCAGAATGAATTTGGTGGAGGTAGAAGATTCCAGTTGTGTTACAGAGGGTGGCAGCTAACAGCTGTTTACATAATGCTGCTACTAAGTACTTGTAGACCCAGAAGAGATGTCATTTCTGGCAGATACTGCATGAGGGACAAAGGAATGATTGTTACTGCAAAGAGTTGATGATAATTAACTGATAATTAATGAGATGGGATAGCTCATGGAAAAGCATGGAGAAGTACAAAGTGAGACTGAGGTAATGGCAGTGGATATGTGAACCTGTGCAGGTAGCACAACAGTGGTCTAAGGGAACACAAGAACTGGAGAGTGTCCAGAGAAGGCTGAGGAAGGTGGTGAAGGGTCTNTCCCTGGCCACTGCAGGGGGGTTGGACTAGATGAGCTCCAGAGGTCCCTTCCAACCCAAACCAGGCTAGGATTCTATGACACGGCTTCAAGTTGGGCCAAGGAAGGTTCAGATTGGCCATGAGAAAGAGTTTCTTCCCCCAAAGGGTTGTCATACAGACTGGCCAGAACAGTGATGGAGTCACCAGCCCTGGAGGGGTTTCAAAGCCACAGAGATGTGCTGCTGAGGGACATGGTTTAGGGGTGAGCATGGCAGCACTGGGGTAACAGTTGGAGATGGTGATCTCAGAGGTCTTTTCTTACCATAATAATTCTCTGATTCTAAAGTCTGCTCAAGTTTCTGTATGTGTATATCTAGCTTAACATTGCGTGTGTGTGTATATGTATACATTTCTGTTTTAAATGAGTCTGTCTTACAACACCTAAAATCAACCATTAACAAAATTTGTTTTCTTGATTTTTGGGACCCCATTAGCTGCCTGAGTTATATGTTTGCAACTCTTGTGGCATCATACACAAATTGCTGCAGCATAATTGACCCTGTTAATATACAAGTGGTGACCAATACCCACATGGATGTATTTGCCTATATAAGGCAGTACCACTTTGTCTCCTTAATAGATACATACCTCTAAATACTTCATTTTTATTGTACCAAAATAGTGCTAATCCCCTAAGGTGCTTCTTATTTGTCCTTAATATTTTGGTTTAATGGAGAATATGGGATTGATTAGTAAAAGCAAACTGAAACAAGAAAAAAACCCAACATTTGTAAACTTCTTTTCTGCAGAAAATGTCCTTTGACTTTGCCCCCTCCCCAAAGGATTAGATTTTGGTTAGTTCTGATTCCATCTGGATGGTTTTAACTCTAGGGTAATTGCGACTTGCATTTCCCTGGAGTGAAGAATGTGACACTTTTCAGGCTTGTGTGTTTGAGTGGACAAAGCCTCTGCTGACCCCCTTAAGTATAAGACTGAATAAATAGGATCAGACAGCCTGTCATGGCTGCACTGTAAATAAGTTCTTTAAACTGCTGTTGGTAGCAAAAAAGGAGATTTGGGGCTATGTAGGGTGTAGGATTAGTTCCTTCTATGAAAATTCAGCTCCCTATTCTGCGTTAGGATTTAGGTTGTTACCTTAAACTAATTAAACAAAACCTCAAAGCTTCTTAAACAGAACATACCCAAGCTCTAGGATAGAATTGACAAAGGGATATTTGTACATTCAGTGCCCTGTGTCCCTTCTGTGTCCATGTTTGAGGTGGATGACTGGCAGGGTTTTCAGGTTGTTGATACAGCCTAGGATCAGCTCATGTACTTGGTAACTCTGACCCATTTTACCAGTTCATTTTGCAGAGTTCCTTGGGAAGACCTTATTTTAGGTTGCATATTTTGAGAGGATTTGAGCCAAAGTGGCCTGTCCAGTTCCAAAATGTAATCCTCCTTTTGTCTGTCTTCCTTTATTTTCTATCCTGATAGAGTAAATCTTCCTGAGCTTTCCTCTGCAGCCTTGAGGGCTGTGCAGCAGAGAACCATGTGGTCACATATGTCTGCTGGCTGAGCCAGGAGAAAAGCAGAAAGTACTGCAAGATGTTCAGTGCAATAATTACAGCAGATAAAAGGTGTAGATGTGGTACTGAGGGACATGGTNGGCACAGGAGAGGGGAGAAGAACCTCTCTGGCTCTGCTGGCCACGCTCCTCTTAATGCATCCTAGGATGCCATTGGCCTCTTGGCCACAAGGGCACATTGCTGCCTCATGGGCATCCTCCTAGCCACCAGCACTCCTAGAGCTTTTTCCCCAGGGCTCTTTTCCAACAGATCAGTTCCCAGTCTGTACTTATCCATGGGGTTGTTCTTTCCCAGATGCAGTACTTTACACTTACCCTTGTTAAATGTCATTAAGTTTCTCCCTGCCCATGTCTCTAGCCTGTCCAGGTCACTCTGGATGGCAGCACAGCTCCTGGTGTGCCAGCCACTGCTCCAAGCTTGGGATCATCCCCAAACTTGCTGAGGGAACACTCTACCCCTTCATCCAGATCATTGATGAATATATTGAACAGTCCTGGCCCCAGCACTGACCCCTGGGGCACACCACTAGTCACAGGCCTCCAGTTAGACTCTGCTCCACTGACCACAACTCTCTGGGCTCTGTCCTTCAGCCAATTCCCAATCCATCTCACAAGATAGGTTTGTGGTCAGACTTGATGATCTCAGAGGTCTCTTCCAATTTTAGTGATTCTGTGACAGTGCTATGTGAAACTTGGTACTGGCCTGTCAGAGGGGCTGGTTTCATGGAACAATTTGGAGGATTTAGAGGATTCTGCTGCGTAAGATCTTATTTTCCATATCCCAGGGAGTTTTCCCTTTTTTTCAGAGGTTCAGAGGCTTGGAATTTCACAGGGAAGCTCAGTGGCAATCACTGCCCCATAACTGTATTGCTATGATATGTAGTATTTCTGGGTTTCAGGAGATCATAGCATTATGTTCAAAATACATTGGGGTGTACTTTGGAATCGATGTCATTCAAATAACTTGGCATATATCAGGAATCTGGCCAGAATTTGTCATTTACAAGGGGCCATCACCAGGCAAAACCTGTCATTTTAGAGTGTCCTCTTGGACATCTGTAAGTCCCTGTCCTTTACCCAGTGTGTGCTTGGCCAGAACANGAACTGTTCTATGATTCTATGGTGCACAGAGAGTAACTGCTCTGAATCTGGTTTCCAGGTATGCTTATGGAAGTTGGGTTCAGAGCAACCAGAAAAGCCAACACTTGAACCCTGCATGTCTACTCCTAAGTGCTTCCTAGTAGTTGTAGTGTCTTCAGGGATGGGGTTTTAAAGTTGTGCAGTAGGTTGAAGTTTGTGTTTCATTACTTTTCCCTGCCTTGAGTGCAGCTGCTGCTTTCAAGGCTCCCTTGTGCCTTGCTGTTAATCTGTAATAGCATGTGCTGGATCTGTTGTGAAACAGCCAGTTATAAAAGGGAAGGCATCACCTCTTCAGCTATAACTGATTGCCAAGGCTTGTTTTGTGACACTGCTCAAAAACATAACAAAATGTTCTGAAATGCATTGTTGGAAAACTGTAGCAGAAAATGCTTAATGCCAGTGACACAGAAAGCTAAGAGAGCCCAGCCCTCACCTGTGGGTATGGAGTGATGCTGCAGTTGTTAATGAGCTCTTTGCCTTTCAGAGTTTGATGAAGCTTGGTTTATCATCACACCATTTACTCATTCTCTAAATATGCCAAAATTGTGGTGTTCTTACATTGTCAGTTTCCTATTAACTGTTATTTACATCAATAGCTCTTACATATTTCTTTCCATTCCAAAAATCTCAAAACTCTTTACAGGTAAAGGGAAATCTCCTTACTGAAGTTACTGACATTGACAAGTAAAGGAAAAAAGAGGTGAAGGAATTTATCTGTGATGACACAAATCAGTAGCAGAAGTGGAAACACAGCTTGTATTTCCTGTCCCCAGCTCAGTGTCCATTCCCCACCAAAATGCAGGAGAAACAGTAGCTCAGCACAAGAGGCAGCACAAATCTGTTGAGTATTGAAAAGAATCCTAGAATTCATACAAATCTAATGATGTATTTCTCCTTTTTTCTCCTTTTGGATATTTTGTTCATCTGCCTGGCTGTCGATATTTAGAAGAAATGCATATTCCTACTCCTATTACTTGTAAGTACTTGGCTGGGAATGATGTTTCTTGAACGTGCTCACCCTGTGGTAATTTTGTGCTTTGTGATATTCTTTTCTTTTACCTTTTTTATTGTTGTGGGTTTGTTGTTGTTTTTTTTTACCATTCCATTTATCCTTGTCTTTCCATCAGCTTGTGTTTTATTTTCCCAGTTTCACATTGATGTGTTTTCCCTGATTTGCCATCACACCTATAACTGTGCCTGCAAACACACACATGGCCACAGATATGTCACTTGTGGTTTATAGAAGCTAATGGACAAATACAGTGTCCCAACAGTACCTTTTTGATTTGTCCATCCCATTTAGCCAGGCTGCAGGGAAATTCACACCTGAAAGTTACTGTTGGGAATCTCTCAGCCATGGATAGAAGTATTTTTCAAACGTGAGGTTTCTGAGAACTTGACATTATCTCAGCAAACATCCCCTCTTTCTGGAGTTGCCAAGTTCTGAGTGTCAGTATAGACTGTTGGATGATGAAGTGGTTCAGATATTCAGATCCAAATCACCTGTCCAGTCCTCATGGCAATGCTGCATAATTAAGGCAGTTGTTAAGGAGCATGAAAATGCTTCACACATCAGTACTTCCAGAGCCATCTGTTGTCTAAAGATTGAGGGGCTGGAAAGTAATCAGGGCTAAGCTGTTTCTGCCATCATAATAGTTGTCTGAGGATCAGTAGGAGGAGGAGACTGGATCAATGATGTGAGGAGAGAGTCCTGGAGAATTAGTTGGATGTCTTTGCTGCCATCAGAGAGTTGAAAGGGATGGAGAAGGCTGCTGAGAGAAACAGATCTGCCCTCTCTATCCTGCAGAAGCAGCAGCCACATTACTGACCTAAACCTTTCCCCCAAACACAGCAACCTGCCAGACTTGCCAGGGCTCTGACACCAACAAAGTGACCAAAAGGGCCACATCTGCTCTGCCATCCCCAGTAACTGTCTCCTTTGCTAGTTCCTGTAGTTCATCTTTGGCTTGATCTGTGGACTCAGTCTGGAAAGTTGCTTAGCAGGTCAGCAAGATGAGTGCATTAATGTTCTGCCATTCAGTGGAAGTTGGCTTCTTTTCCACACGAGTTGATTTACATCCAAAGAACAGGGCAAAGGAGCTAAGCTTGTAGATCCTACCTGCTACCTGTGGGAGGGATTTTGCTTTTCAGTGACCTATCAGAAAATAATGGGAAGAGGAAACTTCCCCACTTGCTAAGTGTGTGAGGAGCCTGAAGGCACCACAATGAGCC
Organism: Bucco capensis; assembly: GCA_013396975.1. Lineage (NCBI taxonomy): Eukaryota > Metazoa > Chordata > Aves > Piciformes > Bucconidae > Bucco > Bucco capensis. The sequence continues at coordinate 232,602 of VWZO01018484.1, read as the reverse complement.
TTGGCTTTGCCCACTTAACTTCACTGTAAATGCAGAGTAACTCCATTTCCTCTAAACTTCACATTGCTTAACCAAGAATGGAGTTTGACCTCTAGCAGTCTAATTTCAAGAGAAGTTTAAGTGTTGAAGTAGAGGCCAGTTTTAATGTGTAGGTGCTGCTAGCTAGCTGCATTTCTTGCTACAAACTTTTCTCTTCTGCCCATTTCTTGTGAACTTCAGCAAAGTGCCCTCTGCACTATTCCACTCTTATGGTCTCCTTACAGCCAGTCAGAACCACTGCCAGAAAAATTCAGTCCCTAGTTTTCCACTCTAATTTTGTCTTCTTCCAGCAGGCAGGATGTGGTCAGAACTTTCCCTGCTTTATTTTAATTTGAGATTTGTGTGTCTAAGAAGATGAATCAACATCTGAGCCCTGTGTGACCCCTGCACAAGAACATTGCTTTAAGCAGTCTGATGAGGATTACTCTGCTACAGAGAAAAGAAGGGTATAATTTAGTGGTCCCTTGGCTATCTTGTAATGGCTTCTGTGGATCAATATATTGGAACTTCCTTCTCGGGGAACAGGAGATTGACTCAGGAAAAGTGAAGAGACAAATCTCTGGAGGTCACCCAAGCCTGAGGTTGTTATGAGCTTCAGCAGCAGCAGAATCCTAGAATGGTTTGGGTTGGAAGGGACCTCTGGAGCTCATCTAGTCCAACCCCCCTGCAGTGGCCAGGGACATCCCCAACTAGAGCAGCTTGCCCAGAGCCCTGGCAAGCCTCACCTGCAATGCCTCCAGGGATGGCAACTCAACCACCTCCCTGGGCAACCTGGGCCAGTGTTCCACCACCCTCGTGGGGAGGAACTTCTTTCTAATGTCCAGTCTAAATCTACTCTTCTCCAATTTCAAACCATTGCCCCTTGTCCTTTCACTGCAGGCCTTTGCAAACAGGCCCTCTGCAGCCTGCTTGGAAGTTCCCTTTAGGTCCTGGAAGGTCACTAGTAGGTCCCCTGAAGCCTTCTCTTCTCCAGGCTGAACAATCCCAGCTCCCTCAGCCTGTCCTCAGAGCAGAGGTGTTCCAGCCCCTGAGCATTCTCGTGGCCTCCTCTGCACCTGCTCCATCAGCTCCATGGCCTTTCTGTGTTGAGGGCTCCAGAACTGGACCCAGTATTGCAGAGGAGGTGTGAGCAGAGCAGAGTGCAGTGGCAGAATCACCTCTCTGGCTCTGCTGGCCACGCTTCTCTTGCTGCAGCCCAGGATGCCATTGTGCTTCTGGGCTGCCAGCGTGCACTGTTTGCTCATGGCCAGCTTCTCAGCCACCAGCACCCCAAGGCCTTTTCTGCAGGGCTGCTCTCCATCAGAAGCAAGTGCCTTATCAACATTTAGTAAGGCAGAGATGCTCCATGCAGAATATCACTGTGGAGAATGTCAGAGGTATCATCAGGCAAGCTTTTCTGTTCATGGTGACCCAATGAAGCTCTCAATGGAGATTTGAGCTCAGGATGTAGAAATCACATAACTGTATGTCCCTAGTGCTGCACCCAACACCTCTCGCAGAGAACTCAGTCTTATCTCTGTGCTTATGGCATCCCAGGTACTCCACCAAGCATGAGCTCTGCTAGCTGGAGCATCACTGTGGTAGAGGTAACACAGAACTAGGCATCACACAAGAAATGCTTCCATCACAGGCTCCGCATGTCAGTATTTGGTTGCAGATTGATATTTGGCTTATTCCTTGATCTGGCAAAACCAAGCTTTGTTAAGTTTGGCTTTTTCCCTGAGCAATATTCAAGGTATGAGGGATGTTCCAGTAGTGAGGGGAAAAGACATGAAGGAGCATATGGTGAAGATTTATTGAGTTTCAAGTTTCACATGGAATAGGATATTTCACTATGATTGCAGGTGAAAATCTTAAATTGCTAAGGACTGTGTAATTCTTAGCCAAAGCTGATAGAAATTGCTGCATCCTCTTATGAGCAGAGAGATTTCATTTAAGTTTATTTGAAACATTGTGAAAATAAGAGAAGCAATATATATATATCTTAAATAGAATTGGTTTCCATGCTATGGCCTTGTATGAATGTTGTTTTAGTCCTCAAGCAAAATGCAGTTGAATGAGTTACCAGTGTTGAAAAGCAGATCTGCTGGCAGACCTTTCAATATAACCATATGGACTACATCACTTTATTTTTAGTTTAAGTTTCTGGACTTCAGAGTTATGCTTCTTAGAGTAATTCTCCTCTGCTTTCAGAGAATTCCTCTCCACCTTTTGCCATCTGCTATACTTGCTTTTCTTCTTGTTAGGGACCAGAATCTTCAACCCTAACTTGGTTGGGTTGAAGTTCTTAATGATAAGCTTATTAAAGTCATGGAGACTTACTTCATGAGTAACTGAGTTTTACAGAGATAGGTCATAAGTGTTGTGGTAATCTCTAGATTGGAGTCCTGCCTTCAGCCTGTCTTGTGTTCTGCAAAACACAGTCCAGGACTGCAAAATCTGGTTTGTAAGGTGGTTGAGTATCTGCAGCTTTGGTGAAAGCAGTCAAAAATATCCATTTGTAAGAGCAGCTCTTGTAGCTATTTTGTGGATACATAGTTATGTATAAAGAGTTATGGAACTTTTGTATAGCAACACTTCATTAAAACCTTCCTACAACTGAAAGGAAGGGGTATTTTTATAGCTGAAAAAGAAGGCCATATAGATCTTTATTTTAAATCCAGGAGCCTAACTTGCTAAGTGATCATGCAGGATTGACATCCCTTTGTGTACTTCAATTTACCCATCATTAAAAGTCAGTTGCTTACAATTTGAGACCCTTGGACAGAACTTGGTTTTGTGATGGGAAGAGAGGGATGCAGAATTAGAAGTCCCTGTCCTGGTGTTCTCATTGCATCATTGTCACCAGAGTGATGCCTGGATCTTTTCAGAGGAGTTACTCTGTATTTACACCTATAGAGGTGTTGTCTGAGGTGTGTACAGAACTGTTAGCTCTGTTACACTGCTCTGAGGTTTAATGCTCTGTAAGACAGCAACCCATCCACGTCTGCAAGCTTTTGTTTCCTTTCCTAGCTGAAGCTGTAAAACACAGACAACAATTCATCTGCTTTACCAGAGGTTTGCATTTAGTGACAGACACCTCTTTTGCAGCAGTATTTTCCACTGCAGCAGCCCATAGCAAGGCTTTCTTATTTCCTCACCAGGAAAAGGAATGGGAATGTGTGGGCTCTTTTGTTTGCTTGTGTTTCTTTCTCCTGGGCTGGGTAATGGTTTCAGAATGAAATCTAATCAAGAGTGGTATCAGACCAGAATAGTGTTGCTGGAGATACATGGATTCATGTGTGTGTTACAAACACTCAGTTTAATGTTATTTATAAGGAAAAGTCACCCAATGGCCAGTATGTTGTTTGCTTTTTCCCCTGAACTGGCAAGAGCACTGAGGGCACAAGTGTGATGTAGGGAGCCCCTTCAGCTCCCATGGTAATTTCATACCAATCTGAATTGCTGTCATGCTTTCAGGCAGGAGTTTCTTTTCATGACAGAGGTTCTGTCAGAGGTATTAAGTTAAATTTATACTTGTATTTTCTGAAATAACAGAGCTTGTGTTGAATTTATTTCCACAGTCTGTGGGACATTTGAAAAGAAAGAAAACATTGTTTAATTTATGGGCATACCTCTCTATAACCACATGCATACAGAAATATCTCCATGTATTTCCATGGAGGGTGGGATCTGCCTGCACAGGTCCACTTGCTAAATCAGAATTTTAATAAGAGACTGGTTTTCCAGAATCATGAATCAGCAGTTATGGCAGTCTAATGGAAGCAAATTAAAACCAAAATAATTAAAATCTAGAAGACAAGTGAGATTTTACTGGAACATGTTTGTGTGGTGATTGCAAGCCTAAACTTTGCAGAGGACAGTGTTTATACCACCATATACTTATACTGTAGGGCTCTCACATGCACCTGTCTTGTCTAAGCCTTTTATGGTTGTAAGGAAATATCCTCCACAACTAGTGATTGATTTGATCAGGTAACACCTAGAGAGCACAGCCCTACATTTGTCAGGACTCTACACTACAAAATATTTGGAGCATCTTTTGGCTTACACCTACACTACAACACTTTGTTGTGTCAAGTAATGTTTGCTTTGGCAGTAAAAGTGGTGTGGCTACTCCTCACTCTTCATCTTTTTTCTGGTGAATTCCCTCTGTTCCTGTAAGAACCTGGACAGCCTTTGGCTTCACCACAGCAGGTGCTAAAGATGTGCATGTGCCTGGAAGTGGAGGATTTGCCCTTCCAGTGGCTGTAAGAAGCAGTAAGCTGCCTAGTGCAGAGGCCAGAGAGTATGTGAGCTGTGCTGAGGCTGCAGGATACAGAGGGAGCATTGCTGAACTGCAGTTGTAAGCCAGCCCTTTGGAGCCATGTAGGGATATTCCCCACCAAGGCTGTGCTGCTTTCAGCTCCCACTCCTCTTGCTCTCTACTTAAAGACCTCTCCAGTGACCCAGATGTCACAGCCAGGCTGAGACATGGGCAGCACCTACTACATATAGTTTTCCCAATGTTTAAATGAACTGCCCTTCCCATAGCTGAACCTTATTACTTTTTCCCCCCAAGGAGAACAGCTTCCCTGTGATTCCTTTTTGTTATGTTTGAAGACCCATCAGTGCTATTTGATTTTCTTTTCTCTAAATTAAAGATCCATATTTCCTTTGGCCTTTTCTTGTAGGTCATGTTTTCTGGCTTTGCCTTTCTTGTTCTGCTTTGTACGTGTCCCTTTGGCACTCATCTGGTGTAAGTGCAGAGCTTTCCTTACTCATCCTCAGTGGGAGCAGAAGGATGACCTGTGCCTTGCAGAGCACAGTGCCATCAATAATCCCTCTCTTAGACTTGCACCATCAAGAAACTCTTCTTTCAAACTGAGTTTGTGAACTAATACAGGTTTAGGGGACAGAGATCTTTTTTCAACAGAGCTGCTATTTAACTGGTGCTCCCAGCTGAGTATTTGCATGGCTGGTCACTGCCTGCCTTAAATCTGTGCAGATTTCATCATAAATAACATGTGTACTCCTAGCAGGCTACTGCACACAACTATCTCAAAGGAAGTCTGTTTAGTAGCATCCTGAAATTCCTGTTGAATATGCAGGCAGTGAGTCTGGAGGAGGAAATTTCATGTTTAACTTACCTGATCTACACCTAATGTCTAAATTACCTGTGCATGCAAATCTACCTTACAGTGTATATAATCCATCCTTGTGAAACATCTAAAATGAAATCTGTCAGAGCATGTGTGCAGGAGCTCTTGAGGAGAGGCAGTTACAGATTTAACATTCATGCATGTAAAATGGATATAAAAAGTTAGAGATGATTTTGAAGCTGCCATTAAAATATAATCCCTGAAGTTTATCCAGACCTCTGCAAAACAGGAATCTGATCCTGCAGATACTTCTAACTGAAAGTGTTGCTTGAGCTCTCTGATTAATGCAGTAAATGCTTTGTACTTGATACTAAGTTTGCATTCCTCGGCTGTGAAACTGGAACTCCTGCAAGTTTAACGTAGTGCTTCAGCATTTTATTTCTCTTCTCTGATAGGAGCAGAAGTTTTAAAAAATAGCTGAGTCAAATCTATTTTTTTTTCCCAAATTCACCTTTGGTGGAGGTTCCCTGCCAATAGTTCTTACCCTTGCTTTAGTTGGGTCAGCTTCAACTGCCTGATTATACAGCTGGTCTCATTTTTTTATTCTGCTTTGAGCATCTTTCTGTCTCACCCCTCCTGTGTGTGTGTAATGCCTGTAAACATCATCTTGTCATTTACAAACCCTCTGGAACTGAAAAGGGCAACCCAATAACCCCCACCCATGGTCTCCTGTGTTCTCCTTGGCACATTTCTCCTTACACTTAACCATAACCTAGCCATTTTTATCACCTTATGCACATTTTGACATTTCAGCTGCTTCACCCTATGTTGATTGTAGCAGACTCTTCTTCCAAGTATCTGCCTGGTCCTTTATTTCTTCCCCTTTTCAGCTGCATAATGCATGAGATGGGAAGTGTCTCCCCAGTGCCTGGTGACAGGCTGTGCTGGCCAGCCCCTGACTGACACTAATGCACTCAGAGCACTTCCTTCTGGCTCTTGCTGTGGTTGTTACCTAGGGGAGGCTGGTCAGCAAGGAGAGCAGGAGCCCCTGCCATGGATGCAGCTTGGCAGTGATTCACAGAGATCTCTTGAAGTGCCCTATTTTGGGAAAGTGCATTTCCAGATAAATGCTTTTCCAATTCCAAAGGCATTTTGACATGCTGGGAAATAAACCTCTACCTAGCTGTGGGTTTAAGTCACATCCCTAACGTTCTAGAGAGTGCTAGTCATTTGATTTTATAATCCTTTCTATGAATTATAATGATGGTGAGGACCAAATAGGCTTAGTCCTGTGCTGCCACTCTATCCAGACACGTAACAGAGGCAGAAAAGGCACATTTAGAAACCAAGAGCCCCTTGATGTGTCTGGCAAGCTTAGCTCTGAAATCCTCAAAAGAGACCTGTCTTCCTTTTCCCTCTAAATTTAGATGAAGAATTTTTACGTTCTCAGAATGGAGAGGGAGCAAGGTGGAAACTGATAACAGACTGTTGAAAGAACATTGTAGCAGTTTCAGATCCAGAGCAATTATCTGTGTGGCTTCTCTCGGGCCGTGCACAAGCGTTAGCTGCTCCACCCGAGAGGAGCCTGGGTTGTGTGTGCCAGCTAGATTGAGACCTTTAAACTCATGTCACCTTTTCTTTTTAGGCATTCAAGCCAATGTTTTAGGGGCCTCTCTGTCTTCTACAGGACCAGGTAGAACTGCTTTGCCTAGGGCTTTTGTAAGCAGGTCTTTGGGGACTAAGGGGCTTGGGTTTGGGGTTATTTTCTCCTGCTTAGCACATGCAGAAATGTTGTTGCTCGTTCACTGAAAGACAAAAAAAAAGAGTTTGCCAGTTCTGGCTCTTTGTAGCTTATTGGCATCTCTGAAAAGATACCAGGCAACGGGATTTACAGATAATTATGGCCACAAATAATATAATCTGGATTTATTAAGGAAATCACCCTTTTTGACTTACCATTTTTAAAGCTCAGTCGTGGTTGTCTGTAATGGCTCACCCCAGCAGTCCACAGTGCTTGTTAGTAAGGACTTTGGCAGTTTGGATTAGTGTTTCCCACTGAGAAATTTTAATTCCTGTTGCCAAAGAATTCACATAGCCATGTATGATTAGCAAATCTAAAGGATTAAAATAACCACCTAGCAGGGGTAATACACTTCAGGACTATTGTTGTTACATCAGGTACCACAGCACACAAGAAAGGGGCTCCCATGGCTGCAGCTCATAGCTAATAAATCTGACTGTGCTAACATTGCTGAGCACTGGAAGCAAAGCTTTTAACATCATTAATCACCAGCTTCTTGCTTCATTACTCAAGGACAGTTCCTCTGTTTGCATCTTCATCTGCAGAAGTGGGGACACCATGGAGATGTTGTGAGTTCTAAACGTGCACTCTGACATTATGGACCCAATTTGAAGAGCTGTAGGTTTGAATTGAAACCCCTAACTGTAAAAGCCTGACTCTCAACTGGTTGAGCAGATGAAACAGATGTATTTGTTCAAAAGACTGCATCAAACATTGGGCACTTCTCCATAAATCTGTGTTTTCCTGGTCTGGATGATCAGCTTTCTTTAGAATAGTCATTTCTCACAGGCACAGGCAAAGGTTTTAGTTCTCCTTGACCCTTCCTTGCAAATGAGTGTGACTAACTGGCCTAGCTACCCATCTCATGAAGGGTTGGTCTCAGCTGTGTACTTGAACTTGCTTGTAAATGCCAGTCTGACGTGTGCCATGAATAAATAAAGCCTGTTGGAATATGTTGCAAGGAATATCCTTTTAACAATCTGATGAAGTCTAAAAGATGGCTACTACTTACCATAAGCATGTCATTTTAGTGAAGAAAAACATCTTTGCAAAATGATTTACTTGTTAGGATTTTTTTTTCCTTTGAGTTGGAGGAAAAAAGAAAACTAAAGCTCCTTCTTACAGTAATCTGTTTTTCTCCCTTTTATTTTGTTTTATTTTCTTATCTAGGGAAGTCATGTAAGCAAAGTTCTCTGCCGGTGCTGGGGATTTGTGTGATATTTTTGCAAGGTGTGGATTGTAGAATGTCACACATTCATTTTTAAACAGTTTTTCTCTCTGATACGAGTGAAGCACAGGGCAGTCAAAATGTCAATGGAAGCTTAGTAGCTCACTTTTGCTGCTTCTCTCCATTTGCTCATTATTAGCTGTGTCTGCAAAAGAGGAGCCTCTTACGTTCTTGGCTTTGTCATTGTTTTCAGAGCAGGCAGCGTTCCTGCTTCTGCCAATGTTTTTGACATCACCTCAAAATGAGAATAGACCCATTTTCCCATAACAGAGACATGTTTGGACAGCTCTAAAATAACTTGAGCCTTTAACTTTCCCCACCATTCACTGCCTCTGAAGCCCCAGTGCAGTTTGGGTGTGTGTCACAGTTTAGTAGACACTGCTGTCCTCATTGCCCTGCTTGGGGACAACTCCTGCTCCAGCTCTCAGCTTGCACACAGTCAGGTCATGCTCTCCACTGGAGCACTCAGAGAAGCTCCCCAGTCCAGGTGCCCTGTGGGATGGATGCAGATGTCCCATTTACCTCCCAGTGAGCGGTTCCAGTCACTGCCCTCATCCCATGCCCTCTGCTCTTCCTGGAGTGGCTGACACCTTCTCCAGGAGCTTTACCTATGTCACGCTCTTCAAGGATGATGTAGCACTCCTACTGCTGGGGTGATGCAGGTTTGTGCAAGAGAAGTTGCTGGGAGGGACAGTTAAGCTCAAAGACTGGTATCACTATAGTTATTGTGCTCCACAACAGTTACATTAAAAGGTTGTGGGGTTTCCTCTCGTGGTTTGTCACATGCCCTGCATGTCTGACCAAGTGGGATAATGGTGGTTTGCAAATTATTTTGTCATTGTTTAGTTTTTAATGATGGAAAACTGACCTTGATTTCTCTCCTCTTCAAAACACTCTAAAGGAAGCTAGCCAAGAAGCAGAAGGAGACTCAGACCAGCACGCAGAGGGAGATGGGTCCTGTGGCTACTTCTGACAAGACCTCTACCAAACTCAGTGCTGTTCACAATGAAGAAGCTTTTTCTTCCAGCTGCCAAGATGTTAATGGATTCAGTAAGTTTAACTTGCTTGCAATGGATATGTCCCCCTTGGAGAGCTCTAGGTTCCTAAAAGGACCTATTCCAATGGGCACCATATTGAGGAGCTAGGAATGACAGTGCTAGGGATTGTTGCAAAAGCTCAATAGCAGCTGATTGTCTGAAATGTCTCTGGGAGTGTCCCTTTTCTAACTGTCAGACAGGTGGGGAGCAGCCCTTCTCACTCTAGATCTGCTTGAGAATCCTTTCTAAACTCCAATAACTCCACCAGACAGGCCAAAAGGCACATGTTGATTTGTTCTTCTGAGATATTTTTTTTTCCTTTGTGAGTAGAGGAGTCAAATCAAATCACTGAGCTGACTTGTAGGATGAAATAACATTTGCTGCACACAATTGTTCTGAAAGCAAGCATGGTCACCTGGTTAGAGAGCTGGAATGGAAAGAGCATTTCTTCTTTTGTCTGCGTCCTCGGTTTATTCTTCACACAGGTGCAGTAAAACTAATCTTAGTTAATGCTTGTAAACCACTCAGACCTCTGTAGGTGGAAGAGTGTTGTGGGTAAAGCAGCACAAAGTCCTCCCTTAGCCTCTCTAGCTGCAGACTGAGTGCATGGGGGATTGCATGGTGCATTTGTAAACCTTGTCATATGAAATAAATTTTAACTTAGACGCTACAGGAATGTCACTCTTTCTTTTGACACTTAGCCTGCTAGTTTGAACGGGGGAAAAACAGCTTTGAAACACAAAATTCTTTTGTCTGCCTTAAACATCTTCAGTGAGGTGTTGTTTTTTTTACCCCTAATTACTAACATGGGAGCACTTATGGTACAAAATGTGTTTCATCATTGAAACCTCTCTTTGTAATCTCTGATTGAGTGTGACAGGCTGAGTGAATTCTTCTTTTCCCTCTATCTGTAGGTCATGTCAAATTCCATCTGCATGTATTGCTGCTGCCACTCTGTGTAACATAGCCAGGTGTTTGGGACCATCAAGGCTAGCAGTGAACACTTCTCTCTGATATTAAATTGACTTGAGTCAAGATCTAATTTTCTCAGATGCCAAGTAGCTGTATCTCCTAAAGAGACAGCAAGAGTTGTCACTGGTCTCTGTCTTTGACAGACAGGGTAGCAGGAGAGCCTTGAAACAGACACCCCAGAAAAAGCCAAGGCAGCTTCTTTGGAGTATATGGGGGAAATGAAGTTTATACATTTCCTTCAAAATCTGGATTTCTAATAGTTTGGGGATTTTTATTCCAAACAGAAAATAAGAGATGAGCTTACCATGTGAACTCTCTTGGTTTTGTTGGTTGTTTTTTTTTTCCTTGATATTTTAAGAGGCTAATTAAAACCACTGAGTCATTTACTTGGAATAGCAACTATAGAAAATATCTTGTATCTAATTTTGTAAAAAAGCATCCCTTCAGGTTTTCTTTTTTGAACAGTTAGTGCTTTTCTTATCTGACATCAGTGCAGACTCTGCTGCTGCCTCCCTCTAGAACACAACCTGAGTCAAGTCATGGGCCAATTCCTTTTTTTATTTCCACTTTAGAGCCATGAGAAACAATTACCATTAAGTTTCTATGATTTCTCCAATTTTTCCCTGCCAAGTCCAGGATGCTGAGATGTTGGAGGTAAGTTCTCTTCTGTGTGGTAGTTTGCACAGAGGATACAGGAATTTCATGAGTAAAAGAATGCAAACCCCCCCCAAACTTACCTTACTTTTCAGACAGAATATATTCAGTGAGTCCCTATAGAAGTGTTTTATTTTTTGCTTAAGCATGACATGGACTTGTTGGAGCAGGTTCAGAGGAAGCCACAGAGATGGTGCAAAGGCTGGAACCTCTCTGCTGTGAGGACAGGCTGAGAGAGTTGGACTTGTACAGCCTGGAGAAGTCTTCAAGGAGACCTTATTGCAGCCTTCCAGTACCTAAAGGTGGCCTACAGGAAAGCTGGGCAAGGACTTTTGATCAAGGAGTGTAAAGAGAGGATGAGGGGGTAACAGTTTTAAACTGAAAGAGGGTAGATTTAGATTAGATATTTGGAAAAAATTCTTTATTGTGGGGATGGTGAGACACTGGCCCAGGTTGTGGATGCCTCATCCCTGGAACCATTCAACCAGGTTGTATGAGGCTCAGAGCAACCTGCTCTAGTTGCAGATGTCCCTGCTGACTGCAGGGAGGTTGGACTAGATAACCTTTAAGGCCCACTGGAAGCCAAACCATTCTAAGATTCTGTGATGATAGTGTCTCTCCAGCTTAGCTACTGGTCTGCTTCTGCTGCAGGAGGACATTTCCTATAGAGTGTTCCCTCAGCAAGTTTGGGGATGATCCCAAGCTTGGAGGAGTGTCTGGAACACCAGGAGCTGTGCTGCCATCCAGAGTGACCTGGACAGGCTAGAGACATGGGCAGGGAGAAACTTAATGGCATTTAACAAGGGTAAATGTAAAGTACTGCATCTGGGAAAGAACAACCCCATGGATCAGTACAGGCTAGGAACTGATCTGTTGGAAAACAGCCCTGGGGAAAAAGCTCTAGGAGTGCTGGTGGCTAGGAGGATGCCCATGAGGCAGCAATGTGCCCTTGTGGCCAAGAGGCCAATGGCATCCTAGGATGCATGAAGAGGAGCGTGGCCAGCAGAGCCAGAGAGGTTCTTCTCCCCTCTCCTGTGCCCTGGGGAGGCCTCCCCTGGAATGCTGTGTCCAGTTGTGGGCCCCTCAGCTCCAGAAGGATAGGGAGCTGCTGGAGAGAGTCCAGCACAGGGCCAGCAAGATCCTGAAAGGAGTGGAGCATGTGCCCTAGGAGGACAGGCTGAGAGAGCTGGGTCTCTTCAGCCTGGACAAGAGGAGACTGAGAGGAGACCTCAGCAATGCTTAGAAATATGTGAAGGGTGAGTGTGAGGAGGAGAGAGCCAGGCTCTGCTCAATGGCATCCAATGGTAGGACAAGAGGGAATGGGAGCAAGTTGGACCACAGGAGGTTTAGTATTAACACAAGGAGGAACTTGTTTGCAGTTCAGGTGCCAGAGCACTGGCCCAGGCTGCCCAGGAGGCTGTGGAGTCTCCTTGTCTGGAGCCATTGCAGAGCTGCCTGGACACATTGCTGTGTGAGCTGGTCTAGGTGATCCTGCTCTGGCAGGGGGGTTGCACTAGATGATCTTTCTAGGTCCCTTCCAACCCCTGACACACTGGGATACTGTGATACTGCTGTAGCCATCCCTTTTGCTGCCTCTCTTGCTCTTGTACAGTGCTGCCAACCTGCAGGGAGCTCTCACTTGACAGGTCCAACCTCTCTAAAGGTGGTGCCTGGTGCTGAGCACCATGAAGGAAACCGAAAATGAGCAGCTGTCCTCCTGCTTATCAGCTCCTCCTGATGAGGAGAAAGACCTGAGCCCTTCTAGAGGCAACTCTGCAAACAGTGTGCAGTGTAGTAATGGTCATTCTTTTGCCACTAAGAGTTGCCATTTTCCTGTCTCTGCTGTTGGGAAAACAGTGCTTTAGGGGGAAAGTTTGTGTCTTCAAGATAAACTCATGCCAATGGCATCATCCCTAAAGTCATGAGGTTAGGGTGCAGCCCTTTGAGAGGGCAGTGCAGTGCCCAGCAGCACCCAGTCCTGTTGGACATTTTTGGCAGAGGTGTTCATTACCAAACATGGTTACATTCTGGATGATCTGTAGCTTCAATGCTGGAATAGGGAGACCTCAGGTCTTGCTGAAAAATGGAAGAGAAATGGGCTTTTATCTTTCCTGGCCCAAAGCAAAGCTTCTCATCCTTTTTTCCATTCTACACTGTTAGTTGCTATTCAGACAGAGCTTTTACTGCTACATACAGGAGTTTAAACCAAAGAGGTTCTATGCCCTCAGCCTCTGTCTCTGACACCCTATGGAATCAGAAGAGGCATTTGCTGGAAGATAGATTAGGCCATGGCTACTCCAGCTTGTCTGGTTTTACCCAGGGATTATGTGGAGATGAAGCAAGCTCATCACAGCTGTTCTTCTTCTCAAATATCATAGTTTAAAAAAAACACAAAAGGCCCCATAATCCTAAACCCATTAAGGGTAGATGATGGTGTTTTCAGTGTTAGAGCCTGCTCCTCAGTGTACAGGAACAACTAAGAAGCAGTGGCCCAGCACAGCCCTCTGTAGGTATTGGCTCAGTGCAGGGGTATTACAAAATGAGATGACAAATTAGAGACTTAAAGGTCCCCAGCAGTACCTGTGCACTGCCCAGGAGGGTGTGCAAGAGTTGCTACTGCACAGAAATTGTGCCCAGTTTAGCAACCCTTCTGTGTGGTGGGAGAAGCAGCAGTGTATCACCTCAGCAATGATGCACTAGTGATACATCCTGCACAAACAAACTGCTCTTCTGCATTTGCAGTGCTGAACTGATGTGCATTGCACTTGTCCAGAAGATGGAGAATGCCATGTCACCAGTGTAACCATCTTGATATCTTTGAGAGGTTTCTGGCAGGAACAGTTTGATTCTGAGGATTTAATCTACAATGGAGCCTATTTTGATAAAAACTGATTTATTAGGGTGTGACATCTCAGTATTGGGAGGAGATGGCTTTCCAGACAACCTTCAGGAGTGAGGCTGATACAGATTAGCTAGGTAGCTTTAGTGTTACAGGCAGAAGCACACTTTGAAGATGACATTTTGGAAGCTGTGGGGAACTGAGTTTTGCTTTAGTGGGCACTACAGTACAGTTACCAAGTTAGTTTACTCTTACTAGCAGGAACAAGGAGACAAGGGGAAGATGTAGCTAAGTGGAACTCAGAGTGTCAAGCATCACTTTTAACAAAGAAACATCTAAATTCACACCTATCCATATGCTGTGTATTTCTGTGGTGAATGGAATGCAAAGGTCTTGAGATTTGCTGCAAGTCACAAGTGACAATGACATCAAAATTTAATTCATATTCCTACCCCATAGATAAATTTTCACTCTTAGGTTACCTGTTAAATGCTGTCCAAGAACTTGCAGCATCATGACCATGAAATGTTTATTTTCAGAAGGAGGAAAGAGCCTCCAAATTCTACATGACTAGAGGGATCTGTGTGGCCTCACCTGACACTCCAGGGAGTACAAAGAGAATTTTTAATGAAGTCTTAATCTCTAGCCTGCTGTGAAATGCCCTCTGGAAGTGTTTGCTGTGCTTGCACAGAGCAGTGCTTGTACGAGGCTCTGGTGAGGGAGCAGCACAGTGCACACTCCTCATGATACAAGTCACTCCCTGACTGATTTGGGGAATGAGCTTGCCAAAGTTCAGGGAAACTTGGCATTGGTGTTTTGGGTTTTATTTTCCCTTTTTCTTCTGAGTCCTGTTCCAAGCCCTGACTGCTCTGTGACCCTGGGCAAACAAAGGACTCTTTTTTAGGCCTTATTTTATCAACCTGCCCAAGTGGCTGTGCTCCAGGTACAGGAAGAGAAAGGTTTGGTCTAGGCTGACAAATGAGGGGGGAAAAGTGCAAGAGGCCCCAAAGGAGAAATGTTTTATGGCTTGAAGACAGCTGGGGCAGAACTTCAGCAGACTAAGCTATGAGAAATTTGATTATTTGTATGTGTTTTCAAGTGGTGTAAGCCTGAAAATATGGTGGGAGACCACAGAATGAGAGGGAGGGAGTTCATTTACTAGATGATTATAAACTGCATAGGAGGTAATTCTACTGACTTGATGAAACTCCCTAGAATGGTGACTTCTTTGCTTCACTCCCATAGAATAACTTGAAATTTTTAAGTGATGTTTACTCTGGAGATAGAAAAAAAAATTGCTTCTGAAATTACTTTGATGTATATTGAGTTTTATCTACTTCTATTGGATTATGGAATAGTTTTTCCTGTGTTACCTATTGTCATCTTTCTGATGTACTGAGATTTGTGTTAGCTTGTTTCCCTGCATTTTGAGGAGGAGATAAATAAATGCCTGTAACTCTAAGAGTGAATGCAGGGTGATAAGAAAAGAATATGTTGTCAGAAATGATGGATTACCCTGAGAATGTACCTGCATGCTGTTGGAGATATAAACCTGCCTCATAAATTTACTATCGAGGAAAGAATCTCCAAGGTGGTGAGCCCTACCTCCTTTCCATAAATATTTGATTAATATGGAAATAAGTTGTGGATTCTTGTCCAGAGAAAGCTAATGCTTTAATGGGAGAAAGCAGGGATGCTTGTCCTGAGGAAAGAACCCAACTCCCAGGGGAAAGGCTTATGGGATTTGCTCTGAACAGTCCTGGCCTGAAGAACAAGTTCCTGGTTAGCTCATAATGTTTTAACAACAACAACAACAAATTGCTGCCTTACCTGGGTATTTTTGTGGATCTAATGTACATTGTGTTTGAGTAGGCTTATTTTACTGTATATACTGCATTTGCTGCTCTGTAGTTTGGATTTTGGGGGTTATTTTTAAGGATATTTCTCCTAGAATCAAAACTGTAAGTTTGTTCCTATACTTAAAAAAAAAAAGGATATCTAGAATATAGTCCTATATGTGTATCCTGTGCAGGAACAGATTGATTTACAGTAACTATACTGTATTTGGGGTCTAGATTTCTAATATTAAAGAAAATCCATCATAATGACAATGTAATAAATGTAATGTGCATGTTGAGATGAAAAATATAATTCATTTTGATAAGCCTTATATATCCCATATGAATGTGTTTTGAGGAACATTCTCCCTGTTCTCTTTCTCTCTCTTTATATATGTCTAAAGTCTTTTCCTTATGTCTTTCCTACCTAGCATCACCCTCTCCTTGTTCATTTTCTGTCCAAAGCAAAACCCTTCAGAGCAAATCTTTGTTGAATTCCTACTACTCAGGTACTAGTGCCAGACTTTTTCCTTGCTTTCTAAATTTTCTGTGCTTTTGTGCATTTCCCAATATGACCTATAGACTGAACCTTGTGAGGGTGAGATGCAGCTAACCTTGTTTTCATTTCTTTGTGATTGTTTCCCTACTGATCTTCTGTTGATTTCCATTGACCTGTGTCGTGTGGGTGAACGGAATTCCATCTCAAAGTATCATCAGACACTGTTCCATCGACCACGTTGTTAGGTAAGGAGACAGGTATGGTGTACTGCACTTCTCTGGAGAGCAAGCACACTCATTGTACCTTGAAAAGAACTCAGAGAGAGCACTGAGAAGTGGCTGGGCTCCAAAATCATAATTAATCCTGTGGTCATGTGTTGTGCTAATTAAAAACCCTTTTTTTGTTTGTTTGTTTTACTCATGTTATATTATTGCTATTAATTGATGGTTTATTTATTTTTAAAGGGAAAGAACAGTTGAAAAATCAAGGTTTTGGAGTTTTGTCAAATATTTGTTGTTTCTTTTTCTGAATGAGACTTGACATTCTGGGCCAAATTCCCACATGCCACTTTGCCCTCAGCTTGGGTTTGATTCATGTAGGTGGTTGTGGCTGTGCAGCTGACATAGAATTGTAGACCAGTTTAGGTTGAAATACACCTTAAAGATCATCTAGTCCAACCTCCCTGCAGTCATCAGGGACATCTCCAACTAGAGCAGGTTGCTCAGAGCCCCAAACAACCTGACCTGGAATGGTTCTAGGGGTGGGACATCTCCCACCTCTCTGGGCAACCTGGGCTAGTGTCTCACCACCCTCAGTTTGAAACATCTTTTCCTTCTACTTAGTCAGAATCTTCCCCTTTTATAACCATCACCTTTTTATAACCATCAGTTTTGGACTCAGAACATAGTGGCTGAGTCACTTTCCCCAACTCATTCTGATAGCTAAATGCTAAATATTCTAGGAGTCCAGTAAAGGTTTGAGAGGGTAAATAAAAGGCAGGTTCTGAGAGGAGGAGGCTGGTGTGTGGCTGCTGGTAACTTTAGAGGGAGGTGTTAGTGTTCAACATCTCTGAAAATCAGCTTTTCTTGTTCAGATGATAAATGAAGCATCTGGTGTGCAGCTCTTAGCTTTTGGGTTTTTTTTTTAAATAATATATTTTTACAGTAAGTCAGCCAAGGCAGCAAAATTGGCAGAAACTGTTAGCTGATAAAAGAAGTTATCCAGAAACTTACTGGAGGTGTACCCTTAGAAGTGAGTAATAACAGCCTAGAACTTCAGGCTCTCCCTGGAGGATTCTGCCTGCCTGTGGAATTGGAAGAAGGCAGTTCCTCTGCTATGAATCAGAAGGATGATGTGTGGTTGATCAGAATCTAACCACTGGTATTTATCAGACTTGTCATTTTGGATTATCTACAGTAAATGTTCACTTTCAGACATAGTAATCTATGGTGGCTGCTTTAAACATTTCTCTGGGCATGTTGAAGGCTCACAGGAAGAAATTACATCCCATCACTGAAGTGCCTTGGCTTGCAGACTGACAGCAGGGCACAGAGGCTTGGAGGGACTGCCATGGCACACACATTGATCCTGCTATCCATCAGAATGCTGCTGGCAAGGAATGAACCCTCTTTTACCCAGATGGAGAAGGAAAGCTGTCCTTTTTCCAGAGGTTTTGTTCTCCTTTCCCAGACACACAGTGTTGTCAACAGAAAACTCTAAAGGTGGATTTATCTTTTGGCTGTACTTTGGAAGCAGGACCCAGACCTGCAGTTTGCTGGATGATGGCAAACTGCTCTCAGTCTGGTAGCCATGTGGGGAAAGCAAACCCTCCTCTGAGGGAGCTGTGTTCCCTGCTCACTCCCAGCACTGAACTGCACCATTGGTCATCTGAAGCTCAGGGACCAATAGACAGCTGCAATCTGTACTTCTCATGGGAAAGCAAAGTCAAAAGAGTCCCAAACCTTCCCAAGTTCCTCATTTTGGAGATGAAAAAGAGGAAAAACAGGATTTAAACCACTCCTGTACTCATGTATTCAAGATTCTTTCAGACTTAATTATTAAGATAAGGGTCTAGAGCACAAGTTTTATGAGGAGTGGCTGAGGGAACTGAGGTTGTTTAGTCTGGAGAAAAGAAGGTTCGTGGTAGAGCTTCTCACTCTCTAGAACTAGCTGAAAGGAGGTTGGAGCAAGGTGGGGCTTGGTCTCTTCTCACAGGTGACTAGCAATGGGAGGAAAAGGCCTCAAGTTGTACCAGGGGAGGTTCATGTTAGATATTAGGAAAAAATTGTTCATAGAATCAGAATCCTAGAATGGTTTGGGTTGGAAGGGACCTCTGGAGCTCATCTAGTCCAACCCCCCTGCAGTGGCCAGGGACATCCCCAACTAGAGCAGCTTGCCCAGAGCCCTGGCAAGCCTCACCTGCAATGCCTCCAGGGATGGCAACTCAACCACCTCCCTGGGCAACCTGGGCCAGTGTTCCACCACCCTCATCGTGAGGAACTTCCTTCTAATATCCAGTCTAAGAATGTTCTGCCAGGTCCTCATGGTCCCACTTGGAGTTGGGGAAGAGGCAATGATCAAGCTTGCATCTTCTGTGTGCTGATACATGTGTGCAATTCTCTTTTCCATAAACTCTTCCTCACTGCACAATGTCTTTGCACTTGAAGAAGGGAACCCTGAAAGTGTGGTTAGACACTGGCCCAGGCTGCCCAGGAGAGTGGTGGAGTTACCATCCCTGGAGGGGTTCAAAAACCATGTAGATGTGGCACTTAGTGAGATGGTTCAGTGGCATGGGGCTGTTGGGTCAGTGGTTGGATTTGATGATCTTAGAGGTCTTTTCCCACTTAAATAATCCTATGATTCTGTAATTCTACTAACCACTATATCTGAGAAAGATTAACATCCCTGTTTTACACATGGGAAGTTAAGTTCAGAGTACTTTTAAGGAATTATTTAGACAGATTGGTCACCCTCCCAGTTCCAGCTGAACTCAACAGCCCCAGGTGCTGTGGAGAAGCTCTTAGCATTGAAGAAGTTTCTATCTTGTGACTCAAAGACAAATTAAAACCTTGGCATTCTGTCTTATCAGACAGATTCACCACATATTGGATGTTGATGTATGAGCAAAAGAAGTTTAATTTTTGATGTTTATTAATATTCATTCCTGGGAAGGAAAAAGTTCTTAAAAAGGGCATCAGTCTTCCCACTTCCAATATCCTTCTTTGGGCACTACCTGCAGTTCAGTGCTGTTTGGTCCCATCTGTTATGACTCCTGCTAATAAATGTTCTCTATCTGAAATAGTGGATGGCTCCCTAGGCTTGGCTGTGACATGATTTGTTGATAGTAAGATATAGAGGATTTTGATTTTGCCTCTACCCTATCCCGTGCTTGATGAATGCTTTTTTTATGTAGAGTATGTTTTGAGCTCCATGATTTTCTCTTTCCAGCTGTAAGCAATTCTGAATTTAAATGTTTTTGCACAGACCTCTTCTTTAGAAAAGTGAATGCTAAGAAATATAGGAGGTAGATCTCACTGTTTTTAACATGCCAGTAAGGCCTGTGTGGTCCCAGTAGTGTAAGGCTTGATCAGGAGGGAGTACAACCTTAGAGGTGGTTTTTTGTTGGAGAAAATGTGCATGGTCAGTAGCTGCTGCAGATGTTCAGCAGATGTCATCAGGACATTCTTTTCAGGGAAACCAGTGTGTCCTTCCATTGCATCCATTAGATCCCCTGGCAGTATGTAAAGACATTTACCCTTGTTCTCTCTTCAGCTGCTCGGAAGGTTCCTAACAAGGATCACTGCCCTCCAGAGAGGATGAGGACAGTAATGCCTTGTAGTTCCTTGCAGATGGAAGGAAAAAGCAAAGAAAGCTCACTGTCATGATATCTTACACATAAACTGGCTTGTGCTTAGAATGATATAGAAATTTGCCCTGAATTTCACTCTTTTGTAGCTTGGATGAGCTTTTGTCCATGCCTAATCAATCTGCTGTGGGTATAGCCACAACCTAATGTCTGAAGAACTGAAAAGATATGAAGAAGCTGATACTGCTGCTTAGCAAGTGTCACCATTGCTGGCTTTTTCAATTGCAGGATGAGATATTTTTATACAGTGGAAGCTCAAAAATTGATTGCTTGATCTGTTCTGTAGCCTTCCAGGCCATGTCAACCTCCAAGGAGCCATGAGAGAGGCTTCCACATCAGCTGGCTCTGCTAATGCTGGCCCAGGGCAGAGTGAGCACTGGAGGAACATGCCCTTGTAGTTGAATTTCTCCTGTATTTCTTTCTGCCTGTAGATGATCAGGTGTCCTGGAAAATTCTCTTTTGCAGATTTCAATTGCTTCTAATTTTTGGTGCTGTTTTGAAGTTAACCAACAGTTTTGCAGCTGTAAGTGAAAATTGCTCTGTAGGGTAGGCAGATCTGACAGCCCCTTTTCACCAAGGAGGCAAAGACAGAGTAGGCTCAGTGAGCTCCAGGTGTTCACATGCACTGATAGTCCCAAGTCTTAGCCCAGCTCACTAAAGCATCTGCCTCACATCTTTGAGGGGATATTTCTAATATGCAAACTGGTGATGAAAAAAAAAATTGTATGCAGGAGTTTCTATAAGATTAGAATATGATTGTGTAAGATCTTTATCAAGTGATTAATAGAAATCTCTTCAGAACCTAAAGAAAATTACTTTGTCCAGTTTGGTGGCTTTTGATGGTTTGGTTTTGGGTTGAATTTTTTTGGTTGGCTTTTTTTTGGGGGGGGAGAGGGTTTTTTTTTTAGTTCTGGGTTTTTTTTAATGCACATGTGGTTTCTTAATAGCCTTTGACATGAAAGGTGCATCCCCTGTTTTCTGTCAAGCCTGTTGCCTGAAAGCTTTTTGTTAAGGAACATGCCTTTTTATAGCTCTGTTGCTATCATTAGACAAATGATGTTTTATCTTTGGTTTACCATGCCACTCTTTGTATTGTATAGAGCATATTATAACTGGATATTTATCATACAACAAAGACTTGATGCACACAAAAAAGCAGATTAATTTTACCATCTTGTACCATATCCTTAGAGTAAGGCAAGAGATATTAGCCATGCTGTAGCCATCCTTGGAAGATGACAAATAATTGACAACACTTAGTGTGGTACAGAGGGACTAGGTATGTATGTAATTAAATCCATCACAAACACTACTCCAAATATGATTTATTTTGTGCAAAGGATGTCTTATCAAGTTACACACTTGCCAAGGCTAAGAGAATAAAAATATAAGCAGAGATGATAGGCTTGTCATTTCAGACACAGAAGGACTTTGTGGATATTACAGCACAAGTTTTGGAAGAAACTTCTCCATGGGCACAAGCTGACACATCAGTGCAGTGTTGCTTTCAGTTCTTTGAGGCACAGATTAGTTTTCTGGTCAGAAGGCACCATCACACTCTGTGGCCAGGTATCTGTCTCTCAGGCCAACAAAACTATGAAACAAGATGACATCTATAAAAGGATCTAAAGTTTCAGTCTCCAAAGCTCTTCTAGATGAACAGGTCCCCTCCCACCAGCCTTACTGGGTCCTCGTGCAGGAGTTTGATCATACAGAGCCACTTCCAGGCTGGGAATTTAATTTCTGAGCTGCTCCTCATCTTTTCTGTGACATGTGTGGAGGAGTTTATCAGTTTTTCTGTGGAGGGAGACATATTTATTTTACTTGTCTGGGTATCAACAGAAGTCTATAACACAAGGTGCTGCAGCAGCCAGCAAGCAATAATATCTCACCCTCAGGGCTACTCATCACATGAGGAAAGATGTCAGCTAGCACCTGGCCTCTGCTTCAGCTTTTCTCTGCACACTGGACTCTACATTTCTCTTGGCAGAGTAGGACAGCATCACAGAATCATTAAGGTTGGAAGAGATCTCTAAGATCAAGTCCACCCATACCTGTCACTACCGTGCCACTAAACGATGTCCCTAAGTAGAGAATCTCTTAAACCCCTCCAGGGATGGTGACTCCAGCACCTCCCTGGGCCTATTCCAAGACTTAACAACTCTTTCAGTAAAGACATTTCTCCTTATATCTAATCAACCTCCCCTGCTGCAACTTGAAGCCATTTCCTCTTGTCCTCTCACCGTTAACCCTGGAGAAGAGACCAACCCCCAGCTCACTGCAACCTCAGGGAGTTAGAGAGAGCAATAAGGTCTCACAGGAACTTACAGGACCCTCACAGTTTACTTCAGCATGTTCATGATTGTTTCTCCAGCAAAGAAGAGAGTCATAGAAGCACCATTTCATAAGCAGGCAGAGAGTCTGTGAATATTAAAAGTGGAGTCAACATTGTTAAATTTGATTATCTGCAGTTACACCCCAAACAGATAAGCTGAGATGCCTGAAGAGTTTTCCAGTCAGACTAATTTTGTGAGAGACATTGAATCATTGGTTTAACATCTTATCCAAAACTTCAGGGTATTCTGTGAACTCTTAGGCTGATAACAAAAATGCCAGCTTCCAGGAATCGAAATATCTGCCTTGGCAGCAGACATCTTAGCATGAAGTGTAAGAGTGTTGCACTTGAAAAGGCTAACAAACAACTGACAACATACTTTGCTCTTACAGCAGCTAATAATAGAAACAGTCCTCTTACAAACAACATGTTTCCAGCAACATGCTGAATACCTGTTTTATTTACAGCTGCACAAAATGAACTGTGGAAAATTGGAAATGGTTCTGGGAAGGGACTGGAGCCCTGAACAGTCTGTCGTAATGAGATTTCAGGAGCTCTCAATCGATTTGCTTTATCAAAGAGAAACTGGAGAAGTGATTTATTTGATCAGTGCCTGCACAGGTCAAGATTTCAAATGCTTAGAGGGCTCTGTAATCTAACAGGAGGTACAATAAGATTCAGTGCCTCCAAGTCAAAGCTACCCAAAGACAGCAAAGGTAAGACAGCAAAGGCAACTAACTGTTGCCACAACTTTGGCACAGCTGTTGTCATCTCTTGAAAGGTTTTACTTTGGATTATTTCTTGCAACTGTGCTCCATCTTTGGTGTGCAATGAAATCTGGTCCTATCAACCAAGTTTAGTGGTATCTTAGTGATAGGTATGGTTGGACTTGATCTTAGAGGTCTCTTCCAACCTTTGTGATTCTGTGAAATAAGATGTGCATATGAAATATAATTTAAAAAAATGATGCATGATTGGGTATGTTTAGTAGTTTGTGAGTATTAGAGTGTACTATTTCAAGCAGCTTTAAAACAGCTCCATAAATCTCTTTTCTTGATTTGCTGTTCTCACTGAGAACTCATAAAATGCACACATGCTTTAAAGGCACTGCTGAAGCTCTAGTGAAAGCCTTGGCCACTTTGTCCTACAAATTCATCCTCATTTGCAAAGGAATGGGGATGGAGAAAAGGGACTATGGAAAATTGCAGTGACTTGCCTTGAGGGCGACAGTTAAAGCAGAATTCTGACTTTGCTGAAGGGCTGGGATTTGTGTTGTCTCCTCTACTAATAACAGTGCCAAAAGGAATGAGATGTGGTTCATGGCTGCAAGCTGCAGGAAGAGCACAGCCTGTTTGCAAGCCCTCCAAAGACTCCTTTGGTTGATTGTCCTAGTGAGAGATCAGTTTGCTGTTGCCTCCCCTCCTACCTGCATTTGGAATTGCTGACAGAATTGCTGCAAACAGCACATCTTGAGAGCAGTGTCGTGCCATGTGGGAGTGCCTCATTAACCAGCCTTGGCTTCAGCCTCGTGCTGTCATTAGGCAGGGAAGGAACAATATGTTTCTTTCATCAGGCTTTATTAGTAGAACATATGAATGCTTAGGCTTACCTCATGTGGCAATTTGTCTCCTTAAAAGCCCCTCCACTCTTTCCTTGGCCCAGATAGATTGCTGGTGGGAACAAGTGCCAGCCTTGCTGAGGTGGTGCAAGTGTCAGGCTTGGGATGTCTTTCAGGTAGTGCAGAAGCTATTCAAGATGTGTGTGTGTGTGTGTGTCACAGACATCTGGAGGAGGTGACTTTCTGCCTGGTTTCAGATCTGTGTGTCAGAGGGTTGAGAGGAGGATGAGCCAGATTGTGTGACACTTGTTTTTGAAGCAGAAATGCTTGTCTGGGTGAGAGGCACACAAAAGGTATGATGGCACAGATGGTGCTGCAAGACCTGCTACTGATTGCAATCAGTGGTGTTTGTGCCAGTTTTTATCTGTCTGGCCAAAGAGACTAGAATTGCAGTTTTCACTACAAAGGCCAGAGTCAGATCCTTCTTTGCTACTGAGCAAATTCTTCTAGTTCCAGGTTGTCAAGGATCAGGGCTGGGCTGGACACCAGACAAGTGACAGATGGTCTTTATGAATCCCTCTCCTTTCCCAAAAGGAACAAGGGAGAGGCATTTACAGGTTGGAAAAGAAAACTAAAACAGCTTCAATGAAAATAATAACAATACAATTAAATATATGCAAATAGATACAAAACCAATATCAAACCCAAGCCCCCCATGGCAATTCCATCACCATCATGACTGATGCTGTGGCAGCACTGGGGAAGTCCCAGACTGGACTCAGTGGAAGATGGGAACCAGATTTGGGAGCTGGATTCTGGAACACACAGATCATGATTGAAGGCAGAATGGACAGACTCCTCCTCAGACACTGGCTATTGAAGAAGAGATTTGACCCTTGTGATCCTTCAGCTTTATACTGAGTGTGACATCCATGGGATGGAATCCCTTGTTGATTAGTTTAGGGTCACCTCTCCTGTCCCCTCCTCCCTGCAGGTGCCACCTCTGCCTTACTGCACCCCACTATGAGACACAAGATGTAGCAGTGCCCTTGGTCTGCACAGGAGCAAGTCTGAGCCTTTCTGCAGCCCAAGCCTTGGTAGCAAGTCTCCCCATGCAGTGTTGTCCCTGCTAGCAGCAGCCCTGTGAGAACATGCTGGGAGCTGCAGCAAGGGCAGCACTGGGAAGAGATGAGCTGGAAAGGGAAATCACTGAACAGAATTAGTTCTGTTCTAGCTCAGGCCAGGACACAGGTTCATAAGATAAGCACCTGCTTTGAGGGAACTTATTCAGGAAAGAAGAGGGCACCAGCTTCCTGGCTGTCACCTTTCCCTATGATCCTTGTCTCTGAGAACAGAGCCAAGTATACCAGAATTAAAGGATCTGGAGAGGAGAGAAAATAATAATTGCCTTCAAAGGAGCTGGCTGATCTGAGCTACATTTTACAAGTAGCCTGTGCTCTGCATTTGCCCTTACTCTATTAGCACTAGAAGCACACATTAGGTTTAAGGCTCCCTCTCCAATAGGGATATCAGGATGTGTTTTAATTGGGGCTGATAAAATGTGGCATTACTTGCAGGTTCCTCAGAGAAGCCAATTGTGAAATTGGGTTTGTATTAAACCTAATGATGGAAAATTAAGCATAGTATGTCTGTTGGAAATGGTCCGCAATAAAAATCCTCTCCTCTCCATTACAGGAGGTTAATAGGGAATAGGGGAGGAAAGATGCACTGGGAAAGTGAATCCAACTAGGGGAATTAATAAGCCTTGAAATTCCCTCTGTTCAGAGTTCTCACACTGTCATTAGTCGGAGCATTAGGGATGATTATACAAATGCTTTAGATGTTACTCTTCCTTAAATCCCAAATTTATTCCATTTTGTATGTGAGGGTTGCTTCACTAGAGCCATAGCTCCGTTAATCTCTGAGTGTCCTGGGAATGTGGCTGTGTGGGTGAGAACCTGGGATTCAGAAATCCTTAAATTCAGTAGCCTAATCTTCAGAGCAGATGATCACTTCGTGCTAATTCATTTGAGAAGGAGCAGGATGTGTTCAGCATCTCTGATCATTCAGTCACCAAACTGACTTATCTCATGCTGGAGACCAGCTTGCTCTGCAGCAGTGTCTGCTGCTGGCATTCCTTTCTTCTTCTCACAATCCTGCAACTTCAAAATAGAACATAAACCTGCCTTGATACTTTTCCCCGAATACAAGAGTGAACCAGCTAAAGCATTATTTGCCATGTTTGGCTGTGCTATTGCTTTGCCAGCTGCTGGGAAATCATTGTGATGCCCTCATGGGTCTGCTTCTCCCCACCTCTGCAGTGAGGGACACAGCAGACATCCTGGCCCCTTCTGATCAAACTCCAGTTTCTCAAGGATAGCAATGTTTACAACACCATTCCAGCCTTATTTCTGCCTCCCCAAAATCACCCTGAAATTGCAATTTGATTTATTTATCTCTTCAAACCATGACTGTAGTATTGCTGACAAGGGATAGTGTTTAGGTTCTTTGTCAGGAAGCTTCCTGCAAGAAACAAGCTTTGTGCATGCCATCTAAAGAGATTTTTTATGAACAATCTGAGGGCATATGGGTTTTGTTTTCTTATAACCTGGTTTGGGGTAAGACCAGAAAGAATTGAGGCAGACAGCATGTGTGAAAGGACCCAAGATGCTTGTAATCATAGGAAAAAACAATCAGGTTTTTTGGCCAACTATTTAAATTTGGTCAGGTCTGGGAGAAAAGAAATGGAATTTTCAATTTAATCTGAGTTTCTGTTGTTAAAAACATTGTGTAAGTCAATTGTTTGATTATAAAAGTTCTTTTCTATTAATTCACCAGGAATATTTTATTGTGTATGTGGAGTTTCTCTGGGGATATAACATATTACAATTCCATCTGTGTAGTGATAGGGTGGGTTTTTAACCCATTTCTTTCATGAAGAAATTTTCCTACTAAGTTGACCTATCTGAAATCTAATTTTTGCATGCAATTTAACTATATTTTTATGCTGGTTTATTATTTCTATTTTTGGTTTATTATTATTTATTATAATTTATTATAATATTACATCTTTGTAATTGACATCTTCATTTAGCCCTGAACTAGCAGGGCAGTTCTGTTTGCCTCTAACACCCTGGGTGACTTTTTTGAAATGCTTTGAAAGACTCAGGCCCCTTTCAGTTATCTCATGCTGTTCACTCCAAATCCTGCTTGAGTAACTTGCTCATCTGTCTGTGTCTTCCAGCCCTGTCCTTCACAGGTCTGTGCAAAGAGCTATGGGGTTTGCTTGGAGTGGTTATGCAGAGCTCTCCCCTACAAAATGTGCAGTTTTTACCTATGTGCTGTATCCTCATTAGCCTGATTGGCTATTTGCTCTGTTTCTATCTCTTTGGGTTTGTCTCCTTGACAGGAAAAATATTCCAGTGTGATTTAGTCTTTCCAGCTGTAGGCGAGTGTGAGTTTCCTTCTTATTTCTTGACTCTCTTTCGCCTGCCTCAGCCGATGGGGTGCTGGAGAAACAAGGAAACCAATCGAGTAAGAACCAAATGGAAATACCAGAGAGGTGAAAGCTTCTTTTGCCTCCCTGTCTTTAAAACAGACAGTAGCCATGGCGAGATGCCCCAGCCAAGCCTGACTATCCAGACCCACCCGTACCGCAGCTGCGAGCCGGTGGAAATGTCCTACCCCCGGGGGCAGTTCCAGCCAGCCATCCGAGTGGCAGACCTGCTGCAGCACATCACCCAGATGAAGCGAGGACAGGGCTATGGATTCAAAGAGGAGTATGAGGTAAGAGGAGCCTTTGTTTGTGTGAATGAGTAGAGAAGTTGCACTCATGAAGGACAGATGCTTGCGAGGGGAGGATAACTGCTTTTAAGAGTTTATTTTCCTTAATTCACCTACCCTCTTAATCCTTTCCTTTATCTTATATCTGAAGGTAGGATTTTACAGCACTGGCAATCTTTGGTGGCCCTGCAGTCCAAACAAAAGGTGTTTACCACAGCAGTAAGAAAATGACACGGTGCTTATCCTTCAGCATGTGCCCTTCTCTCCCATAAAGAGCAGCCAGTGAATATTTAAGAGGTGCTGAACACAGTAAAGGACTTGGAGTCCTGTAGCCCCTTATTTATTGATGTGCTTTCATTGACAGTAGGCTTTAAGGAAGGGTTTTTGCTTGAGCTTTTGGGGAGCTCCAAAGAGTCTGGAAAAATTGATCAAATTAAGTCACAGGGTTATGACCTGAATGCAGAGTTTTAAAGGCAAAGATAGGAACCCTGAGTAACAGAAGTGTGGGTGGAGTTTTCCAATGCGCTCAGACCTCTGGCTCAGAAGAGGTTTGGTGATGTGCTCTTCCATACACGAGAGAAGCAGAGGGTAAGCTTCAGAAATGAAAGCAGCCTCCCCACCTGGAATGACCATGAATGTAATCCAAATGACAGGAAGAAACATGACCTTGGGGAGGAGTTGAAAGAGGAATACACATTCAGAGCAGAGAGAACAGAAGAGGGAAATAGCATCAAACATATGTGCGACTTTGCTCTATCTAGCAAACGATAATTATAATGAATGTAGTAAGCTTGTGGGAAGGCAATAAGCAATTAATATGCATAGTGGCATTAAAACTACTTAAAAATAACATAGCAGCTGTGAAAAATAAGTTACCTAATGAAAACAGCTCACTTTTCCACCCTGCAAGTAAGAGTCCAGGGGGTTTGTGTCATTGATGCTGGGTTTTACTGTAATTGAGAGGCAATCTATTCCTGCTTGACACCAGGGAGTATTTTTTTAATCAGCCTGCATCAAAGACTGTCATAACAACTGTTTCTTGTAACTCTGTGTGAACCAGGTCTAGTCACTCACACCCCACAATCAAGTGTGCTAATTAAACTATCGATATAAGGAGCTCTTTTTAACACTGAAAAAGGGTAATAGTTCTCTTAGGAGATTTACTTACACCCTTGTCCCTCCCCAACCCCNGTCTCAGCCTGGAATCTGGAGGAACACAAAGCTGCTCAACTGGCTCTGAGAAACATTCTGCAGAATGGTTCATAAAATCACACAAAAGAACTTGATGTCTCTGTTCAAATGTGTTTTCATACACTAATATCAGTGTCACCTCCAAATATGTTTTTTCTTCTAAGGAGCTGATTTTCTACTTACTTTGCAAATTGAGAGCATAAATTACAGCCTATTTAGTGACATGTTAGCAAATAATTTTACTCTCATGAAAAATCACTTTGAAGGGAGCATATCAGTCACACATGACAATCTCTTGTCTCTACACTCTCATCTCCACTGAGCAACCTGGAAATTGCAGTCGATGTTTGTTCCAAGTATACCTTCACCTACAGAACAGGCAACATGTGCTACTGATGGCATCTTCTGGTGCTTGCACCTTGCATGTACTGCACCCTGAGCTGGAAAGTAGGATGTGATTGTGTAAGGGGAGCCTCTGCTGCTGTGAAAGAGGTGTGTGAACATGGGGATCTGCCAGCACTTGCCCTGTCTGTGTTATTTTGGGGCTGCATCTGAGGCCGAAGTGTGACTTGGGCTATTTTGGCTGCTGCTTCTGTTTAGCAGAACGTGTGGGCCACAAGGGAAAATCACAGAATGTTAGGAGTTGGAAGGGACCTAGAAAGATCATCTAGTGCAACCCCCCTGCCAGAGCAGGATCACCTAGACCAGCTCACACAGCAATGTGTCCAGGCAGCTCTGCAATGGCTCCAGACAAGGAGACTCCACAGCCTCCTGGGCAGCCTGGGCCAGTGCTCTGGCACCTGCACTGCAAAGAACTTCCTCCTCATGTTAATACTAAACCTCCTGTGGTCCAACTTGCTCCCATTCCCTCTTGTCCTACCATTGGATGCCATTGAGCAGAGCCTGGCTCTCTCCTCCTGACACTCACCCTTAACATATTTCTAAGCATTGCTGAGGTGTCCTCTCAGTCTCCTCTTGTCCAGGCTGAAGAGACCCAGCTCTCTCAGCCTGTCCTCCTAGGGCACATGCTCCACTCCTTTAAAAATACATCATTGGCACTGGTTGCAGGTAGCACTATTTGGGATTAGGCAGAGCCATAAACATTTAAACAGGACAGGTTGAAATGTCACCTGTTCCTTTTCCTGAACATATCAGCCCTGATTTGTTGTGAGCTGTGGGACTAGTCCCATAGACTTAGTGTGAACAGCAATTACTGGCTGTGGAGGTAATAAGCTGAAATATCCAAACCCATTTTCCATTATGACTTAAGATCTCACTGAAGTACATTCTCCTACTGCATTACTGAGACCATTTAGTTATTTGGGATTTTGTGATTCTTTCCTCAAGCATCTTAGCAGTGAGTCTTCAGCTGATTGAAGTCTCCTCTGGATTTTAACCCTTTTATTTCTGGCTGGCTGCACATCTTCTGGCTGGTCAGAGGAATAGATCTTGTGGTTCAGGCTGTGATGTGACGTTGCTAAATGTTTGGCAGTGAGGTGTTACTGAAATATTTCTTTTCAGGTTTTTTAGTTGGTTTGGGTTTTTTTTTAACCAAAGCAGTTTTTAACCTTGGTTCACATCAGAGTTGTGGGAATAGTTTTGCCACCAGTGTAGAGAAGACGGTGACAGCAGCAAGAGGACCAAGACTGTGGCACTCTTTGTGACAAGCAGCAAGGCTTTTAAGTGATGTTATTGCCTTTGGCAGCAATTGGGGTAGATCAGGGCAGATCAGTGATTGGAGGTTTTGTGGTTAAATTAAAAAGAAACAGCAAACTAACTAAATGCATCCATTGGAGATTTAAATTGACTTGCAGTAAGTCTTGATTTAATGTGAGCATTTGAGTTACGTTTGGGCTGAGATGCTTAGAAAGTTTGGTTGAGATGAAGCTGACTTCCAGATATCTATCCTTGTCATTTCAGACAAAAGTCAGAACAATTTAGTTTAAAAAGCAGCACTGTAAGGTAAATGCCACTACTGGGAAGATACTTCAGTATAAATTTTACAAAAATTTTCTAAAAGAAGAAAAGCCTAAAAATCAAGTTCAGATTTTTGAACACTGGAAGTTTGCTGTGAACAACTCAAAGCAAGGAGAGTGTTTCCTGTGAAGGGAAAATAGAATACCAGTGCCTGAAAGACCTGTCCTGATTTACCACTGCTGAGAGAAACAGAAATATTAACCCTTTCCACTATTATTGAGATGCTTGTTGTACAAACCCAAACTGAAGGAAGCAGACATTGGGTTTGCTCCTCTTTTTTCTGGGTACAACTGAATTGTAGTTGATACTTTTGCCTTTGTATTTCTAATGCAATTCTGATTCTTGGTGCTGCATTTTTAGTGATCTCACAGAAGAATTCTTTGTGCTTGTCCCAGCACCTGTGTGCAGGCAGTGTCTCCAATTTGTTCCTCTGGTGTGTAGAAAAGTAGGAGGTACAATGCCATGTNCAGGGGAGGTTCAGGCTAGACATTAGGAGGAATTTCTTTGCTGCAAGGGTTGTGAGCCATTGTCCCAGGCTGCCCAGGGAGGTGGTTGAGTCCCCATCCCTGGAGGTGTTTAAGAGATGGGTGGATGTTGTGTTGGGGAGCATCATTTAGTAGGGTGATAGGGCTAGGACAAAGGCTGCACTTGATGATCTTCAAGGTCTCTTCCAGCTGGAACTGTTCTATACAAGGTGCACCTGTGCAAAGGCAGCTCGTGTTCCCCAGCAGCTTCCTCTCCTCAAGGATGGATAGTTCTGTAAGGAGCAGACACTGCTTTGCTATTGAATGACATGAAAAATCCTGGACTCTTAAATCTTTAGAGGCTATATCAGACAAATATAAAAACATCAATTTCAATGGAGAATTTCATGCCCAAATCACATGAAAAGATAGGGGTTTTTGAAAAGGGATTAATTTGGCTTGAATGTATTTTCTTTGACCAAAATAGCTTCTGCCACGTGTAAGTCATGAGTTAAGACTTTTTTTCCCCCCCTCTTTCTGTTTCTTTTTCTTTTCAGATGGCTATGATAAGATGTCTAATGACTGTTGCCATTCTTTCTTCAGTCTGCTGTAATTTGATATTAGGGTAAAAATAAGGCACCTTTTTCCTTGCCCTTTGAAGATGAAAATGAACCTTCCTCACCTCTTTTCTTTTACTCAGGGATTTTTTGTTGTTGTGTATGTGTTTGTTGGTTTGCTCAGGAGATGAGTTGCTATTTGGAAACAGCTGCCTGTAAAGGAAATACATGTGTGATCAAAGCCCTCACAAATTACAGAGTTATTACTCTTTCTCCTGGGCTTTTGAATAGGAACTCACTGTCCCTGTCTTTTGTCAGCAATGCTCGTGGCAGTGCTGCAGTGGCTGACATTTTCTATCCTGGAAACCCTTTGGGGGAAATTCACAAGGAGCTGCTCTGCCAGGGCTTTGCTCATAGTAAGTTTAATTGTAATGTCAGTGCTGCAGATCCTAATAATTGTGTCTCTCTACTATTGCATTCAGACACTGTAATAGACCTGGATGGCTTGTGAAGATGAATCTAAATTCATTTTCCAGCACAGCTGTGCCAAACTACTTGCTGCTAGCTAAGGCACACAGGATTCCACAATGGTTGAGGAATAAAACCCCTGTAACTCTCTAAGGACCATAAATAATACAATGCATAATGTTGCTGTTAGTTTCAGTAATGCAGGATCGTGTTAGGGAGTAGATCTTAGAGGAGGCAGATCCACAGTGGGAGATGTTCCTCTGGTGGTTTGGGCCCCAGTCTGTGCTCAGCTGGCTGCAGCAGTCAGTGGTGCTTTGCAGATCATGGCTTTCCATCTCATGGTGATGCCAGTGATGCTCTGATCCACCTGTGCCAACATCCCTGACTGTCCTGAGACATGGGGAGGGGTCTTCCTGCCTACAGGCATCTGAGGAGGGCAAGAGCATCCTCCAGCCACATCCCGTGACAGCTGCTGTTCTCCTGGATGTGTCTCAAGGGGAAAGTGGCCCAGCTGACTGTGTTCAGAGGAGTAGTAGGGCCCAGATGTAGGGAAGGGTAGCACTGTGTGCTGCCAGTTTCTTATCCCTTCCTT
This sequence comes from Bucco capensis, assembly GCA_013396975.1. NCBI lineage: Eukaryota > Metazoa > Chordata > Aves > Piciformes > Bucconidae > Bucco > Bucco capensis. Next base: position 199,824 of record VWZO01018484.1, on the reverse strand, counting down.
TCTCAAATAAAAGAGCAGTTTTTAGGAAAAAATGACTATTTATTTTTTACTTCCTTTTCCCTCTTTCCATTATAATGTGATCTAAAAACCTGAGTTTTTTCAGTTTTCCCTGAAGAAGACCAGCTAGTGGTTTGTATTGCATCACCTTGTTGTTAATATAGAAATAGCTGAAACCACTGTATCTGCTTCCATCTAAACTATGAAAGACTAAGCACTGTGTTTCAACCTTCTGGGTTACCTCAAAAGTGGATGTATGTGACATCTCCACAAACCATATTGTACTGGGGAAATGAGATTAACCTGTGACTCTGCAGCCAGGAACAAATTCCCCTGATCCTTTTAGATCTGAATGAGGTGGAGGAAAAGGATTCTTCTCTGGCAGAAGCCAAGAGATTCAAATGGTCTACACCAAGTGCTGCTTTTGCCATTAGTGGATGTGCCCTTCCCTTCAGAACAGCTTTCAGTTGGTTAACTGCTGAATTATACAGCAACTTTATTTTTTGCCCTGCTTGGTCATCTTAATCGACCTGAAGGCACTGGCCAGGTTTTTGTAGCCACTCTATTCTTGTTTATTTTGCAGGCACTCCCAGAGGGACAGACAGCATCCTGGGATACAGCCAAGGAAGATGAAAACCGCAACAAGAACCGATACGGAAACATAATCTCCTGTAGGTGTAAATTCACATTAAACTGACCTTTCTCTAAGATTTTATAGGAGAAAGAGTGTGTTGAGAATCTCAAGGAAAGCATGTTTACAGTGCTGAGCATTGGGCAGTTCAGTCTGGTTTTTATAAGCTATGTTTCTATGGTATTTTTTTTTCTTTATTTTTCTTTTCATTGTTTTACATAAAATCATTGGGGTTTGTTTTTTACACATTTTCTGTCTGCTTTGCTTTGTGCTTAATGTTTGTAACTTAAAGGCTGAAACCTTGTGTTGGATTTTTGCAGTGGGAGATGATGCCCAGTTTCTATCCTTTTTTCCTATGTAACCCAGAGCTTTCAGAGTCATGGATAAGAACACAAAAGGAGATGCAGATGCATCAGATTTTTAGATAGGGATCAGAGATCAGCTTTTCTCCTTGCTGTGGTCAGTGACCAGTGGAGTAGTCACAGCTTGTCCCCAGAGAGCTGGTTCAATGAGTGGGACAAGCTTAGCTTCTGCCTCAGAATCACAGTAATGTAGCTGCAAATGCACTAAAGCTTTATAGTTTTACTTCTCTCTACAACCAATTACTGTTATAGGAATATTGATACATCACAGACCTGCAGGGCAGTGATGGACTCCATAAAACCTTTTAGGTCAGCTTTATTCTCTAAGTCAAGACTAAATTCACCTCTGTCACTTTTATCAGGCATTTGTGAAGCCTCTTCCTAACGATCTCCAAAGTTGAGCTTTCCACAAGCTCTCCAGGCATGTTCCAGTAGTTCATTATTCCTTATCATGACTCAGGAGAGGAGGGTGAGAAGCATCAAGTTGGAGGAGCTAGACTTGAGACCATCAGAACAAGAAACAAGAATATAAATGAATGTGTCATGGACTTGCATGACTGGATAAATTTATAGAACTCTCTAAGAGAAAAATGAAGTCATGCTGAGTGATATATTTAGTACTGTATTTTTTCTCAGGTTAAATATGTATTTCCTGTAGAAGAAACAGGCTTTACTAACCAAAAGAAAGATCATCTCACATATAACTACTCATCTCTTTTAAGACTTGAAACAAATGATTCACGGATAGTTTTTGGGGAATGGCCTAGATAAGCTCAGTTCAGGGGCCCCATGGTAAAGATGAAGAAACCTGCTCATGAAGATAGAAGTTTGTGAGCCCTGATGTGATCTCACTTCAACTGCTAGCATTCTGTGTTGGTTGTGAGCAGCTCACCAGTTCCATCAGTTTCTGTTTCTCATTGTGGTAAATGGAAGTGAGAGCACATATTGCAGTTAGTATAAAATCCTTCTCCCTTAACTTCAGCTGCCTAAATGTTCCAGCTTGCTGCAAGTTTCCTGTGTTCCTAGTGACAGATACCTCCAGACAGAGGTTCCATTTACCTGTCTAGACTATTAGCTTAGATGAAATTAGTCTAAGACAGATGAATCCTCCAGCTGTAGCTGCACACTGGATTGAAGATGGAAGTGCCATCATTCGACACGAGGGAGGAAAGGTGAAAGTCTCTTTGTTTCTCTGCATGATTTTTGAGGAAGCAGTTGCCCTAATGTAGAAGTGGAGGTGGAAAGGGAGAAGATTATGTGTAACAGCCACCATCTAATTCATGTTGAAGGTGGTCACAAAGAAAGCGTTGAACTCCAAGTGAAATGCGAGAAGAAATTAGGGAAGCAAAATCAAGGAAGATAAATGGGATGTTCTCTAAAGGGAAGGTGTTCACAAGGATGAATTGTTGTCTAAGGAAGACTGATGTTAGCCTTTTAGCTATAAATATAAATACAGCAGCAAAACAGCTAGGAGGTGATGTGCCTGAGTAACAGAATGAAAAATGTAATCAAAGCTAAGGAAGAAGTATCTGCACTGTATAACACATCAGAAAAGAAGGTCAAGTTTGAGGTCTCTTGAGAAAGATTATGAGGTTGAGAGGGTGGAAAGGCATAAAGAAAGCAAGGTAGTGAAAGAGAGGAAGGATGCAGAAGAGCTGAAGCAAATAAAGTGGAGTGGGTTTTCTTCTTTTCAAATATATCAGAACAAAGAGTTTGAGGAGGAGACAACAGCTCTTCTAAAAGACAGCAAGGAGAATTTAGCGATGTGCAATAAAGAGAGATAAAAGGGAGTGAAATTCTTGCTTCAGTTTGAAGAGGCTGGGGAGAAGGGAGGAGGATGCCTGAGGAAGGAGCATACAACTGATCAGCCATTGTATAAAACTATTGGGAAATTATCAGTAGTGTCACTGGGTTAGCCCTGAGCCAGACCCTACTGATGGGTGACATTGGGCAACTCTCCTGAGTAAAGGCAATGGCAAGATCCAGAGTAGAGAATTGATAGCAGAGCTGAGAATAACAGGAGAGTGGTTCCCTCTGGGCAAATCATGAAAACAGATTGTACTGTGCAAAAGCCTGAGCAGAGATGGGAGGTGGAAATGATTACACCCTAAGCTGCTTTGTTGTACTAAAATTGTAATTGCTGGTAAAACCCAGAGCATGCACTGATGGCTCCTACCAGTTTATCTGGTAAAAGATTGCAGGTGGCCATTAACATTTTTTTTATTTAACCGCAGTCACCATTTTGTCACTCCTGGAACAAAATATCCCATGCCTTTTGGGGAGTGAATTGAAAAGTCAGGTTTTGATCTAACTTTTGTAACTGCTTTGGAGACATTTGTTAAAATGTGGTTTGTAAGCTCTTGCAGTAAAGCAGCATTGCTCAGTGAATCACAGCAGATTAGATCTTGTCTTTATGGCCTTCTGGGTAATAGTACACTGACAGGACTCTTTTGCTCGGCTCACTGCTTTCCCAGGGCTGTATTAACATTGTGCCTCTCTATGAAGTCCTGGATCTTGCTGCCATCCCCAACATCTGCTCTTCTTACATTTGCAAACCAAAACGGCAGATGAGGCTAATCTGTTCCTGGAGAGGAGATGGAAGAGAGCTCTAAGCTCTCCCATCCTTTAAAGCCTGGCTTTTCAGGGTTCTCTTCAGTCTGCAACACTGCTGTGGTTGTTGGAGTCAGGCAAAAGCTGAGGAGTGGATTTAGTGTCTTTATGGCCACAGGTATCCAGTGTTGAAGGGGGAAGGATGTGTGCTGTAAGTGCACAGATCTGCCCTTCTTAACTTTTTGTTATATTGGCAGTGTCACAAGCTTAGCTCCTGCTCTTTGAGTGTAAAAGCTGTAAACACAAAGACAGTTGTAGAGATGCAGGATTCTTCTTTCAAGGGCAAGGGTAGGTAGTGCACCCAATTTTGTGATGAAGTAAAATGATTTAAATTTGCCTTAGGGTCTGTATGTTGAGGCCTTCAAAGTGTATGAGCAAGTGGTTGTTAGGAGAGGGACATTGAGCTTTTGAGGGTTGGGCTGAACCCATTGCATAGAAAACAAAACATCCAGAAGCTTTATGAGACCCTTGGTTCTATTCTGTTTCTCCCCATCTTCTCCAAATTTAGAGTCATTACACTTAAGAGAGTGAAAAATCTCAGATGAGAGCTGAGGAACATCAGATTGTGTTTTGCTTCAGCTTACAGAAGAGCAGGTTTTTCTCCCTGTCTTTTCTCCCTTTACTGTGCAGAGTATTATGGGAGGAGTTCAGCAGTGACATATATCACCAAATCCCAGCATGGTGAGGGTTGGAAGGGACCTCTGGGGATCATCTAGACCAACTCCCCTGCTCCAGCAGGCTCACCCACAGCAGCTTGCCCAGCATCACCTCCAGCTGGGTTTGGAATCTCTCCACATAAGGACACTCCACAAGCTCTCTGGGCAGCCTGGGCTGGGGCTCTGCCACCCTCACAGTAAAGAATTTTTTCCTCCTGTTCAGGTGGAACCTCCTGGGGTCCAGTTTGTTCCTTTTGCCCCTTGGCCTTTCACTGGGCACAGCTGGNGGGCACAGTTATGGCACCAGGGGCCACAGGAGACCACAAGGGATTTTCAGACTGTGCCTTCTTGCCCCCTGTACCCTTTAGCTATTGAACAGCATTGAGCAGATCTGCTCTGGCTGTGCTTTTCTCCAGGCTAACCAGCCCCAGGGCTCTCAGCCCTCATCCTCCCACCTACAGTTGGAGCTCTACCATCTTCCCCCTTAGACACTATCATTTTAAAGTCTTGTGATGGTCCATTAAAAACTATTGAGTTGATGACAAAAGACAGTAGAGAAATTTGCTTCATTTCCTTCATATTCTGACTACCATCTGCTTTGAGCTGGAACACCATGAAATAATCAGAGGATTTTGTGGTGGAAGAGATGAACAACAGAGAGATTAAGGGAGCTCTCAGCTGGAACACAGGTTGAGTGCACTTCTGGCCATAGACAGGGATAATGCACAAAACAAAACAAAAAACCCCATATCAGTATGGCTTTTGAAGTTTTTTATCTCCCAAGCAATTTTATTCCATGATATCTTCTGTAGTGCCTCAGCTCTTGCTTGTCTGTGCAATGTCCATGGTATGTGATCCTGAGAGGATGGGATAGCTATACCTTGCTGTTAGCCAGTTCTCAAGGCACAATGGGGCTGAAAGGGGAAAGGACAATATGTCCTTCAGAGGGAAAATCATCCTTTTGTACCCGAGCCAGGCTGCATCATTTCCAAAGATGTCTGTATTTCTGCAGTGCCTATGTGGGGAACTTTGACAGCCAGTTTAGACTAGCTGTGTAATATTTAGATGGCGAAAGTTGTGGGAGATTAATCCAGTGCTGGTGTCAGAATGAGATGTGGAAAAATTACAGTGATATTTCAAATGATCACTAATGGGAATTTTGACAGAGGTTTGAAACGATAACTTTTCTGTGCTAAAATGGGAGCACAATGCTTTACAGTGAGATTCTTGGCAGTTTTGAAATGTGTTTTAAGACCAATTTTCACTCAAAGTACTCTTCATACAAATTTAGAGTTCTGCTAACTTGCCTACAGGCTGCAGTAAACAGGGAGAAATAAAATCATTTCTACATTTGTTAAAGTATATTGCCTTTTGGGGTTTTTTTTTGCAGTCCTGAGTGTAACAGACATGCAATTTTTCTTCTGTTTCTCTCTCCATTTTAAAACTTTCTTACTCCTCATTCATAACACAGGGTGATGCCATGTCTGATAAACTTAGAGAAGAGTTGGGAGACTCTTCCACCTCACTATGCCAAGGATGTAGTCTCCCTGGCTAGTGTGCTCCAGTGGATAGGATGCAGAATCAGAAATAAATGTTAACCATTGGGGGAAGATAGAATGAAGACATTTGCTGTTCTTTAAAAAGCCCTTTAAAGTCTGTAAGATCTAAGTGTAAGATTATTGTACAAGTTACATTAGTTTTGCCTCCCCTCCAATAAGGACATTTTTTTTTAAAAAAAAAAGCCAAATCCCCAAATTTTCCTTTTTTGGGGGGAAAAAGGATTTTCAGGGGAAGTTATTTAATGAAATTTTATCCAGACTCTGCTCTGAAACTTATGAACAAGATGAAAGACACCATTAAGGCATCATTAATGTGTTATGCTTATATGTGTACAGCCTTGCCATATACACAGAGATTTTTTTTCTGCTACACTGTTCACACTTCTAAGAGAAAGAAATCTCCCAGAAGAATTAACCTCATGTTTTGTAAAATATGCAGTGAAATATTTTAAATCCTCTTCTCCTGAATCACAAAGTTCAGCTGAAAGTATTTATTTTTTGCTCAGTCCCAAAATATAATTTGACCTAAACCTGAATGTCTCTTTTTTTGTTTTTTACAGTATCATTAATTTCCAATGATTATTTCTTCATCCTTTACAGTTTTTAACAGATAGAATAACTGTGTTTGGCTTAATGGGGGACAAAAAAACCAACAAACCAGCAACCAACAATCCTTTTTTGCACCTACAGAGCATCTTTTCTTTATCCATAACCATCTTGAATGCACAGAGCTCTTGTGCAGTCTGCCTCTTAGGTCTTTCACACCTGGATCCCTCAGGAGGTATTTTTCCTGTCTGCTCTAAGTTTTTAGCTAGAGTGGCTCAAAGAGCTGAAAAAGTTGGGGTCTGGTTCTGTTAAATGAAGAGAGGCAGGTTCCTCCTTGAGGGTTCTTCAGAGCACTTCAGCTACACATTGTGTGCACACAGTGTCTTTGTCCAACTGAAAAGGTCAACCTCAGATTATTTTCACCTGACATTAGGGTCATTTTTGGTCTCATCACTTTTTAGTTCAATTGTTGCCAAAAGCTGAGTTTTCCATGACATTGGTTTATCTTGGTGTCACAAGAGGAGTTAGTAAACATTCCCTTCCCAGCTAGGAGCTCTAAGATTTTTTTTCCCTTTGCTGATGTTCAGTGTAATTCTTAACTAGCTTAGTTTCCTGCCTTGAATTACAAGTGTGGCATTGTCTGTGGGAGATTTTGTGTATTTCATCTTGATGTCTGGTTTAATCAGCTCTTTTTCTGTCTGTGTGAATTGCTCTAAGTATAAATCCTTTTGTTGTCTGTCTAAGCACATGATTTACTGCAGCTCCTGGTGCAGTTGCCTTGAGCACAGGTAATGATCTGGAGTTGGGAACATCATCAGTGCTCTGAGAAATAGACTCACTCCCACTGGGGCTGCAAAGATTATATTTATTAAGAGAAATACAACAGAGCTTTTGATGGATTCACCTGCATCACCTTATTTTGAATGCAAATAGGGGATGTGACAAATGCAGCAATATGCTTGTATTTTGGGGGTGTGAAAACCTCACCCAAAGAATGAGCAGAGGATGAGATTCATTGCTTGACATAGCCAAATGAACATGATTCTCCAAATCTTGGGTTTCAGAACTGCATGGGCATCTCTCTTCACAATTATTATTGGATTCTACATTTAATTAAGTGATGACTAACCCCTTTTTGACTGAGTAACTGGAGAATCACACCTCCTATTTTCATGTTTCATTGCTGTGATTCTTTTTAATTGACTGTAAATCACTTTTAAGCCAGTATTTTGCAGAGTGCTTCTAAACATTAATGCTTTACTGATTGAGAGCTAGAGTCTACAGAGCTGATAGAGTGCAAATAAACTTATTGGACTCCATATCATACTTGAAAAAAAATCCTCTAAAACTGAGCCCAGCATGGCCAGCAGTGACCTCTGTACCCCAGTAGCCTTTGCCAAGCAACTGGCCCTTCAAGAGCAGTTCTGTGATTAATTCCATGCCAGTGCTGGTGTTGCCAGCCAGAATCAGCTCAGCAGCCCAGCTCATGGAGTATCTCCTGTGAGAGAGCCCAGCACCAGCTGTTCCAGAGAAAGATCAAAATGTTCCTTTGGTTGAAGCTCACGACATCATCTGCCTGCTGGGGGTAGTTCATTTCTGCATCTGAACTGTAGAGCATGCTGGGAGTTAGGAAGTTTGATGTTTTATTGTCTTGTCTAAAGTAACTTTGAACATCCTCAAAATCATGAATATTTCTGAATTTGTTTTTTCTTCATCCTGCCTTGATGCCCTTGTGTTGCCATGAGTTCTGTGGGTTGCATGGAGGAATATTTCTCTGATTTCCTTTGGTGTTTGTTTGTGGGTTTCTGGGTTGCCTCATTTCTTATTTGCAGGAATTTCATTTGCCATTTCACTCTCCTTAATCTTTTATACCTCTGGTATGACCTATTTATGTTTATTTTGATCTTGACAGTTTTAGCTCTTGCCTCAGTTTCCATAGATCAGATGAAGCCAGGGAGGTTGTTACTTCCAAGTGTGAAGATGGCTTTAGTAATGGAGATACATGCTGCAAAGACCTGTCCCAAGCAACATTTGGGACCTGTGTAAAAGCTCTGTAAGGGTTATGGTGACAGCAGTGAGTTAGGTAAATACAGTATGAATGAACAGTAGCCCAAGGATCTAAATGTTACATCTTCAGTGCAAAAGAAAGAGCTTGTAGGAACAGGAATACATGTGAAATTCTTTCCTTGTGTATTGTTCTAAGTATTCAATTACCCCCTTGCAGGAATCAGCAGATAACTTAGATCATTTATAAACTCTTAGATCACTTAGAAACTCCTCTTTATCGTTACTGTCACTTTGTTTTCTTTCCTTCTTTCAGATGATCATTCAAGGGTGAGGTTGCAGCTGCTGGATGGGGACCCTCACTCGGACTACATCAATGCCAATTACATTGATGTAAGGCTCCTGGACATTCTCACTAGGACCAACAGTCCTGTTAACACCTCTGCTCATACATTCAGTGCATCTGACACAGGGACAGACTCTTGATCTGAGATCAGTGACAGATGAACCTTCTACAAACATCATGTTGTGACAGGGAGAAGGTTCTCAGTCTCCAGACAGATGGAGATATCCTCTGTTTGGCAGATCCACCAACATAAGTGGAACGTGGGCTGAGTCATGTACACAGAAATCAGTAGCAGCCCCTCACAAGAGCATTAGATCTCTGAGACTTCCCACCTTCTTGCACAGTTGCAGTGCAGAAGGCATGTAAATAAATTGACATACTTCTTTCTTTTCAGTGTTATAAAATAGCATTCAGCAAGCAGCCTCCCTCACACACACAGAGGGAGCAAAGGAACAGCTCCTAATTCTTAGGTGCATGACAACGTTCAGAAGAGTTTCTTTAAGAGATGAAAGATACACTGAATAAAGTTAGGTCAGACTGAGCTTATCCAGAGGCAAACCTACACCTTTCTGCTTTTTCAAACAAGAAGGTGCAGTGTTACTCACAGGATTTGTGCTTCTTGGGGGAAAGAATGAAAACTGCCCTATTCCTGTTTTCTCTTTGGCATGATGAGATCTGATTATTGCATTCAGGTGATGCAATACCATCACCTGAAATCTCATAGGGCAACCTAGTGGCCTATCTTCACTGATTTGATAGCCAGTGTTAGCACACTGATAAGAGAGTAGCAGTTCCTGGTGCCTGCAAAGTGTGATACACAGGCAGGTGTGTTTTGGTCATCTCACAGACTCACACCTTGTATTTTCTTCCAGGGGTACCACCGACCTCGCCACTACATTGCAACTCAAGGCAAGTTCAGTCTTGTATGTCCTACTCTCTGTAAACCCACTGTTCTTTTAGCAAGAGCTATTCATAGAGTGACAACTTCTGTTTCAGGCAAGGTCTGAAAACTTGCTATAGGGGCACAAAAGGGAAGGATATAGGATGTTACAAGATCTCTAAGGCACTCAAAGACAAAACCTCGGCTACAGCAATAAAAACTGCTACAGACTTAGAGGTTGCAGTGCAATCTGTTTCGTGTCTGTTGTGCATGAAGTATGAGATTAGAAATAAAAGGGACTTTACAGAGCTTGGGTTTACCTTCTGGAGGGAAATTGCTTGAGGAGGGTAATGTGAATGAGCCTGTGACTGATGAACTTTTGGTTGGTGGGACCTAGTAGAGAATACATTTGAACACCACCTTCTGTGTGTTAGTTAATGAGTTTCTTCTGCCTTTAGGGGGAAAAAAAGTAAAGAAGAAGAAAAATCCAACACAATCCAGTGCCAAGGGCTACCCATGTTAGATGACAAACCTCCCTACTCCTCTCCTTTACACCACAGTACTATTTTCCTGCATCACTAGCCAAACTCTTATGCTATGGCTGCTTCCTCTACTATTATTTGGCCTCAGTCTTGTGCATTCCTTACCTGCAAAGAGATGTTCACAGAAATTACTCTGTTCTGAAATTCTGTTCTATGACTTCATTGTTGGCTTTGCTGGTCTCTACTGAAAGAGTAAAGAAACAGACTAGAATGAAACTGGTATTTGAGGATGTACAGGTATAGGAATGCAGCAAGGCAGAGAACACAGAGGATGGAGTATGGGCAGAGTAGTTGAAAGGAGTCTGTGGGGGGATTTCATCTATAATGTAAAAAAGAGGAAGGAAACAAAATGAGAGAGGCCCTAGTCTAGTAAACCTCTTGTGAGTGCTGGCTGTTGGAACCTGAACTTTTTGTCACTAAAGAAATTTCAGACAAGTGCTAATTTCTGCGTGTTTCCTTCCTCCTTCAGAACTAATAAATATTAAAATGTGAAATGAAGGAATTTTAGTGCTGCATCAGGTACAATTTCCAATACAGTCTTAATTACAGACTCACTGTAGGGTGCATACATGTCCTATCACTTCCACATGATTATTTTAACTCTCTCCACTATTTACCATGCAGGCATCACCTCTCTTTCCAGAGTACTAGAACCTTAACTAACCTCTTTGAGGAAGAAGCAGGTGTCTGATCTCTTAGAGAGCTCCAGGCTGTTCTGTGCCTCTAATCCTGAATCACAGAGGGATGCTCTGAAGGAGAGAGTAGGATCCTGTGGGCACAGGGGAATGGCTGGGGGACAGCTAAAAATAGTTGTTGAGATTCCATATACTCCCTTAAGATGTCTTTTTGTCTTTTCTCCTGCCCCAGGGCCGATGCAAGAGACAGTGAAGGATTTCTGGAGAATGATTTGGCAAGAAAACTCTGCCAGTGTTGTCATGGTCACCAACCTAGTGGAAGTGGGCAGGGTAAGGGTACCACTTCCCAATATGTAAAGCCAAACCAGCACTGGGTATAACACAATGCTGCTGTTCAGGCAGGGAAATGCCTCTTGCTTCCTGTAGTAAAGGAATGAATTAGCCCATTTTGGTTTTTTTCTGTAAAATGCTGGATTTTGTAATACTTAGCTGCTTCCCTTCTAGACTAATAAGGATTGTGTTCCTGGTGTAAGGCTCAGCTTTAGCAGAGTTATACAAATTTATGCCAGCTGAGAAGCTGTCTCCTTTTTTCAGTACAGAAGGAAAAATGTACTTCTGTAATAATTATTCTTTATCTGTATAATTTGGATTCTTCTCTACACAGAGAAATCCAGAGGAGTGAGAGCACATGACTGGTGTTAAAACTATCAAAAGAGCTCTTTAAAGGACAGTTCAAAGCCTAGAGTTTCCTGTGGCTTCAGAAGAGTGTATTCTGTGGTGGCATGAGATGTGCACAGCTGGATCTTGGGGCCACCCACCAGTTCTGGGCTCCTCAACATCCACCACTTCACTCTCTTGGACTCAGATGAAGCACAAGTCCCTGTGTCAGCACAAGGCAACTGCCAAAGCCCACAATGGCAGCAAATGTGGATAAGATAAAAGATGTAGGCTNCAGTTATGGCACCAGGGGCCACAGCAGACCACAAGTGATTTTCAGACTGTGCCTTAGGCTAGACTGTAGGGAATGAGAAAAAGGCATGTCTGGGGTAGATTTCCCACTCTGGGTGGTCTTTGGTTTGGACACATTCTCAGCCTTAAACTGGAGCTCTTAAAATTTTTGTCCTGATGTTTGTCACCTTCCATTTCTTTGATACTAAGATAAATTTAAGCAGTAGTTTACTCAGAGCCATTAGTAATTCAGCTGCTTTGTATTTGATTTCCTTTAGATCTGATGGTTGAATGCCAGCTGGCTCTGTTCATTTATTGTTATTTATTCTATTTTACCTTCTACTGACACTTCTATTTGAAATAAATGCCTCTGTGTAAAAAAAAACCAAAACAAACAAAACCCAAACCTACATTAATCATATTTAATATTTATAAAACCTGTTCCTATTATGACTGGAACTGGAACATGAAACCAGCTTCACAGTAGCTGATCGCTTCAGCTTTTAGGTGCTGTTCCACTCTTTCATGTGAAAGCATTTAATAACTTGATAGTCTTTGTTAGTCTAAATATCCCTTTGAGAGCTTCACAGCCTTGGTTTTAACTTCTATTAGTTTTACAACCGGCTTCTAGAAGTGGCTAAGCTTGGGCTAAGTTTACATGATCAGATTTCTTCCTTAGCTGAGGCCTGTCACCACAGGTGAAAGGTCAAATTGGGATCCACATCTGGTAAGGAAAGCTTAGAGTCAAACAAATTCAATGTATCAACAAGTACCTCACAATTCCTATGAACTGAAAATCTTTGGCCAAGCAGAAAGAGTTCAGAATTAAAGGAGCAGTAGCAGGGGCACAGGTTTTTTTCTCCAAAAGGATGGTGGCAGTGAGTGCCAGGTACTCTGCAAATCTGAGCTGTGGTCAGGACTAGTATGGTAATTTAAGGAGGACTATTTTAAAGAAGAAAAGCTAAAAGCATCCTTTTAATTTGTATTCACACAGAGGAAACTGAAAAAAAAAATAAATCTAGAAATGGTAAAGGAATTTTAATCTAATGTATACAGTTAACTTTGACAAGGTCTGTACATCAGAAGAAAGCCTGATTTGTGTTGGCTTCAGCTTGAAAGTATAGCCAAATATAGGTCAGCTCTGACATTAGTTGAGCTAGTTCCTCTCAATATTTTCTTCATTCCCCCCCAGGTAAAGTGTGTTCGGTACTGGCCAGATGACACAGAGGTCTATGGAGATATTAAAGTCACATTAATTGAGACAGAACCACTGGCAGAGTATGTGATACGCACATTTACTGTGCAGAAGGTAAGGAAATCCTCAGTCAGCTGAAACCTTGCTACAACACTTCATTTGTGTTCAGAAATGTGAACTCCAGGCAATGCATCCAGAATGTTCTTGGAGATGGGAGCTGTCACTATTTGGACAGGTTACCCTTCAGAAAACTGAATTTTGGACAGAGATTCCAATTTTGGACAAATGATTTTACATGAACATCTTGATGTAGCCACAAAAGTAGAAGCCATAGTGCATAAAGTTTAAATGCATCCAAAAGCCAGCAGATAGCTGATGGTATGCCAGGAATAATAACTGTCATGGTTCACTGTGGCAAATTACAGATGAAAAAAGGCATTAGTTAAACTGGGTGCCAGGAAGGATGCACTTTCAACAGAAATAAAAATCTAATAAAGGAAAGAGTATCAAAATTATCTCCAAATTGGTAGAATTTGGAACATTTTTGTTACTTGTAATTAGAAACTGGAAGCCTAAGTGTCAGAGTCTTCCAGGTCTGTCCAAATTACTGCCCAAACACTCCATAAGTGGCTTTAAAGCTTTTCCAAAAATCCCACTAAATGATGTTCAGCCACATTGGGAGTATTGTTCCAGTTCTCATCAGCTCCATATTTAATTAAATCACTGAAAAACTCAGTAAGAGGTGCTAACACCAAAATCTGATCTTAGAGGACCTGCTGCTGCCTTCCACCTACATTTCCTCTATGATAAAATCTCACAGCTAGCTGACACTTCTACGTTACCCTTTACAGGGTCTACACAGGTGCTGTCATGTACCAAGAGCATGGCCTCCCTCTAAAAGCCAAGTGGTAGGTCTGGGTATGAATTTCTGCCCTTTTCACCACCAGCTGTAATCTCAAACTGAGATTTTGTTAACAGGAGATGGCAGAAAATCTGCATGCTCCCTCTGTAGGTATTCATTCCCCAGGCTGTTGCCTCAACACCTCACAAAGGATTTATGAGTGGCTTCTTGGTGTTTGATGGCAAGTTGGTGTTAACCCAGATTAACTTTGGTGTTAACAAGGGAGGCTGGAGAAATGCTGCCATGGCAGATTGGGACTGAAGTCACTCTCTGGAGCTCTTAATCAGCTGGGTTTGTACTCTAAGATCACAGATTTAAGCTGGGAGCTCTCATTCCTTCAGAGTGCTCAGGTGTGTCTTCCCCACTCTATTTGTGCTTGGAGTTCAACTTGAAATCCCTCTGAGTGAAAAGCAGCACAGGAGATATTCCTGCCTGTAAGGAGAGCTAAACACTCCTTCATCCCTCCATGTGACGGAGAGGAGCAGTGGTCAGAAAGTGCTGATTGCAGTCTGATGGAAGAAAAATAGAGGCTGTGTTGTCTCCTCAGAAAGGCTACCATGAGATCCGAGAGATTCGGCAGTTCCACTTCACCAGCTGGCCTGACCATGGGGTTCCTTGCTATGCCACAGGCCTCCTGGGCTTCGTTCGCCAGGTGAAGTTCCTCAATCCCCCAGAAGCAGGACCCATTGTTGTGCACTGCAGGTACGTGAGCTCTTTGGCTGAGCCTTTCCTCCATCAGCTTTTTCACCTTTTTTTTTTTCCTTTTTTTTTTTTTTTTCTTCTTGCCTGGCAACAATCAACTCTGTTTTGTTTGTTTAAGAATATAATTTATGGGCATAGCCAGGAAACAAAGTGGAATTTCGTTTTCTTTTCTAAAGCAGCAGCTCTGGAGCTTAGCTGGCAGGAATTGGAAACTATAGAAGTAGGTCAGAGAGGGCCATTTGAATGCAGAAGATTCTCTGGTGGCCTATACTCTCTTAGATACTCAGAGCAGAGCTGGGAAAATGGTAAATATCTGTGACAGCTATTCCAGCCATTTTCTACAACAAACCTCATGTGGCAGAAGGGACAGAGCCTACAAAAAGGGAATTTTAAAGGAAGTTTGTTTTTCTGCACCCACACACACTGCAGTTCAGCTTTGTACCAGCATCAGTATTGAGGCCTGTTCTCTTTAATATTTTTATCAATCATCTGAACGAGGAGACCAAAGGCATCCTCAGTCAGTTTGCAGACAAAACTAAATTGGGTTGGAGTATTGATCTGTTTGAGGGCAGGGAGGTTCTACAGAGGGATCTGGGCAGGCTGATCAGTGGGTTGAGGCCAGTGGGGTGAAGCTCAACATGGCCAAGTGCCAAGTCAATTGCTGGCACACACTTGCCAGGGCAGTGGTGGAGTCACCATCCCTGAAGGCATGTAAAAGATGCCTAGATGTGGTGCTGAGGAACATGGTTTAGTGGTGACCTGTTAGTGCTGGTTAACAGTTGGACTTGGTGAAGTTAAAGGTCTCTTCCAACTGAAACAATTCTCCGATTCTATCAGTAGTCTTGTGAAATGCTAGTCTGTCTTCCTGTGCCTGGACACCAGCCATTCTGCATCTTGGCTTCCCCAAAGCCCAGAGCTGGGATGGGAATGTCAGACTGAAAGCCTGCCTGGTGCTTTATAGCTAGTAAATAAAAGGGGAAATACCTGCAGAAACCTTGCTGCTTGGTTTCCAGCTGTGAAAATATACACCGGTGAACCACATACTTGCCAACTCCCTGGCTGCTGCTGTTACTGCTGAGGACTCTTCTGCACTATTGTCTTTCAACTGAGTTTAAAGCCCTAATGTGCAAGGCATTGTATGAATACATAGGAGAGCATCCCTGACACGAAGATCTAACAGTTTGAGGTGTGATCAGGCATGCTGCTGTTGGTGGGAGAGCAGACATACACCAACTGGCATCAGAGTCAGATGGCTTGAAATGCAAGGAGAAACACTGCTACACATCCAGAGTTTAGGTTTCTAGCAGCTACTTCTGCAGTGCTTGGGCCACACTTGGGACACATATTCTACAAAGGAGATGTGGCTACAGCAGAAGGCTAGAGAACAGAACTGGTCTCCCAAAATCTCCCCCCTGTTCAGTCTAGAGCAGTTTGTCACTAAGAGCCATGCTGTGTGATCAGGAAGAGAGAGAGAGAACACATCCAACCACAACCACTTTAAAAAGGAAAATCAATTCAATCTTACCTTTTAAAAGTAATTTGACTTTGGGGAGGTGTTTTGTTTTGTTGAGGTTTTTTTACCAAGCAGTGAATCAGTTTTATAATAAACCACAGCTAAACCTTAGGAGCTGGTGGAAGGGAATTCATTCACAGCTCAGGGCCTGAATTTGCTACCTTGGTGCCATGACATGGATCTGGCCCTTGAAGGAGTCTGAACCTGATTCATTGTCACTAAGAAAGCCAGGAGAAATTTTTCATCCTTCACTTTTTAATGAATAAATGCCATTTCCTCTTCTTTATTTATCAGCTTTTGAATTTTAATGACTTGCTTTAAGTGGTAATTTCCAAATTCTCCCTACCAATGCCTGGCTGGATAATATCACTGTTGGATATTTATGAAGTGCCAGGATCCTCTAAATATAGAAGTGTTATAGCTATTTTTTAAAATTCTGAAAAGCTGAGAGATAAAGGGAGAGGAAATGCCACTTATTCATTAAAATTCTGCAAATGAAAAATATCTTCTCTCTATTCAGCAGTTGATTAATCTGGTCCATTAATTTATGGTCATTCATATCTCCTTGCTTTTGGCTCTGCTGGAGTTTTGGTGCAACCCAAGTTTCCCTGATTTGAGCTGAGTTTTCTTTCTTTCTTCCTTTGGAGTCATGCAAAAACACTTTCTCCTCTCTCTATCCTTCACACCTAAACAGCTTGGATGGTTTCCCGGAGGGAAGGAGGACACAATGACAACACAGTTTTGCAGGAGATGGTCCAATTCTCACAAGCAGCAGGAAGCTCTAAACTGAAGGGTTTGAGTAGCCTGGAGCTCCTTGCTCTATAATTTTACAGTCCACAACTTGAAATCACCCTCCTTGGGAACCTAACTCCTCCAGATTAAAAAGGGAAGTGTTGGAGGTGGAGGACTGAGCCCCTTTCACCATGCCCATTTGAGTAAATGTCTGCCTACCTTTCAAAGAGTCCCATGGAAGAGAATTTCTGGAATTAGGTCTCTTTGCAGCCTGGAGGCTGCTTTCCCACATCCTGTGTGACAAGAGGTGTGCTGGTGAACTGACCTGTAAAATCATAATGACTATTTTGATAGTGTAATATTTTTGTTGATGTTCAAAGCACAAAGCTTTTTCTGTCCTGCTAACTGGGTCCACTTCCCTTTCAAGAAATATTATTATACCTCACTCTCTTGAATCCTAAGATAATACAGANTTAGGGAGAGAGGAGCAACTTCCATGAGAAGGCAGTTGTGCAATACCGTTCTTTTCTCCACCATAAAGCCTTGCCCCTCCATGATTCCTTGATCATTCTGACCCTCTTTGTGTCTTCTTTTTGTAGTGCTGGGGCTGGGAGAACAGGCTGCTTTATTGCCATCGACATCATGCTTGACATGGCAGAGAACGAAGGCGTGGTGGATATATTTAACTGTGTGCGAGAGCTGCGATCGCAGAGGGTCAATCTGGTGCAGACAGAGGTAGGTGCCAGCAGGTCTCCTTGTACAATGTACCACTTTTCTGTCAACTCCACTGCTCCACAGGAGCCCAGCAATTCATTAAGCCAACACTTGCTTGCTCTGTGAAGTGATTATACAGAACTTTTGGTGGCTAAACATGGCCAGATGTGCACTGAATCACATTCACTCTCAGCTGCTCAGGGTCTCCAAGACAGGAGAGCAAACCTTGAAGTTTAGGTCTTAGCATTGTGATTCATTTTATTCTCATAGTAGAAAAAAGCTAGCTCCTGAATCCTCTCATGACTCATTTATAGGTGTACTGCAGACTCCAGTAGTGCCTGCTTTATATCAGTTGTGAGCTAAACAAATGGAACATCCTTGGCTCAAGCTCTGGGTGTTGATTAAGCAAAGCTGCTTCATCATGTAGCACAAACTCCTATGGAACTGTTATCCTGCTGCACGAGTTTTATGTGCGTGCTTCAGTGCCTTCTCTTCCTGAGGAAGAGTTGGAATCAGAGTTGTCCTTCTCCTAGGATGACTGCCAGAAGGCTAATGAGCTCATCCTACTCATCCAAGGATTCTAGGAACATGGGTATCACTCCCCACACTTTCCTGTGGGCAATGAGTTTAATGCTCCCTCTGCTGTTGGCACAGTTATCACACCAGGGGCCACAGGAGACCACAAGGGATTTTCAGACTGTGCCTGAAGATAATACAGATACACACACACAAATCAACCCATTAGGGAGAGAGGAGCAACTTCCATGAGAAGGATAATAGCCTGAAACAGAGAGGCTTTTAACCTTCTTGGACTTCTCATATTAAGTTCAGGGGAAGACCTTTACCCAGCATACTAACAGTCCAATGGTTTTGAAGAGACAGATGGAACAGATCTGTTGGTACAGCTGTTTCTCTGGTGAAGAAGCATACCTTTCATAGGTAGACCTTTTCAGAGGTCCAAAGCATAATCCATTGCTGACCATTGCCTCGTGATTGTGAACAGAAAAGCTTTGCACTCTGATTTTCTCCTCAGCCCACCCATGTCCCAGGATTCCTGAGAGTGGTGACTTCCCATTTGACTTGTAAATTTGAAATGAATACGTGAGACCTCACATTCAGTGATGGATGAAATATGCTCACAAAGCTGTCACATAGCACACTGTGTAATTTGTCTCCTCATGAAACAGAGCCAAATATGCATATGTGGCATGACTTAAGGAAAAAAAAAAGGTGATATTTCATGATCTGTATTGAAAATATGATTTTAATATCTCATTTCCTTCCCTATGCAGGAGCAGTATGTATTTGTCCATGATGCCATTTTGGAGGCATGTCTCTGTGGCAACACGGCCATTCCTGTTTGTGAGTTCAGATCCATATATTACAACATCAGCAGACTAGATCCACAGACCAATTCCAGCCAGATAAAAGATGAGTTTCAGGTAATTTCATATGTCTCAGTCATTGCAGCTGCTCTGTTGAAAGTGTCTAATCAATTTCTGTGTATTATTTTACAATTTCAAGCAGGGCAGAGAAGGGGAACACTGAGCCAAGGGCTGATTTCAGCTGATCTTTGTTGTTTCACTGCTGGATTGGGCAGAGGTTTGTTTTTGAGCATGGACTTAGCCTTCAGCAAGGAAAAAATTTCCCCATCGCTTCAGTAGAGCAAGGGTGCTAATTTCCACACAATGTTGTACTTCTTATTTCAGCAAATATTCTGTTGTTCATTTTCTTCTGTAATTTATGCAAAAACATTTATGCCTCAAGGTTCCTTATTATCCGTTCTCGTGGCCCATATGCTGCTTCCAAGTCTTGACAATCAACTTGTTGACATCCTTCCATACAAAGGAGAAAGTGAGCTCAGTGAGAAACTCTGCCACTACTATGAGTTTTCAGTGAACTGAATCAGTAGAGGTGTTTTGCCATGTACCTGGTAATAAGAACTGAAATGACACACAAGTGCTGGCTTAGCATCATTTCCCTGGGGCAAGCAACAAACTGGGGGACTCTCTATCTTCTGCTCTCACCATAGAATCATAAAATGTCCTGAGTTGGAAGGACCCACAAGGATCATTGGGTCTAACTCCTAATTCCAACAATCACATTATGTGTCTAAGAGCATTGTGCAGATGCTTCTGGAATTCAGCCAGATTTGGTGCCTTGACTGCTTCCCTGGGGAGCCTGTTCCAGTGCTCCACCACCCTCTGGGTGAAGAATCTTTTCCTAAAATCTAACTTCAACCTCCCCAGCACAGCTTCATGCCATTCCCTGGAAATGTATCACTGGTCACCAGAGAGAAGAGATCAGCTCCTGCCCCTCTCTTTCCCCTGGTGACGAAGCCAGAGACCATGAGGTCTCCCCTCAGTCTCCTCTTCTCCAGACTGAACAAACCAAGTGAATTCAGCTGCTCCTCATGTGGCTTCTCCTTTAGACCTTTCACCATCTTCATGGCCCTCCTAAGCCATTGATTATCCTACCCTAATAAATGGACTTGGGCGAAGCAAATCATGAGACCAGTGCTGTTGTTCCTCTTGCACAGTAGAGAACTTACCCTGCAGAACACTGAACTAATTTTTTCAGTCTTATTCCCCATGTATCTATAAACACCTTTAGGATTTTCAGCCAACACCAACTGAGGTGTTGCTGAGGCAACTGGGACTATTCAGCCTGAAGAAGAGGAGACTCAGGGGTGACCTTATCGCCCTCTACAACTACCTGAAGGGAAGTTGTAGTCAGGTAGGGGTTGGGCTCTTCTCCATGGCAGCTAGTGACAGGACAAGAGGCCATGGCTTGAAGCTGCAGCAGGGGAGGGTTAGACTGGACATTAGGAAGCACTTCCTCACGCAGAGGGTGATTGGGCTCTGGAATAGGCTGCCCAGGGAGGTGGTGGAGTCACTGTCCCTGGAGGTGTTTAAGAGAAGATTGGATGTGGCACTGAGTGGCATGGTTTAGATGTTGTGGTGTATTGGGTCATAGGCTGGACTTGATGATCCTGGGGGGCTTTTCCAGTCTTGGTGATTCTGTGATTCGGTGATTCTGTGATATGCAAAAAAACCACAATTTTGGGGGAAATTTGGGGCAAGGTGAGTTTAATGGGAGGGAGAGAAAGAACTCTGCTTGTTAAGAGGCTGTTCTTCTCAGTCAGCAGTAAAACTGTGGAGAATCATTTAATTGTAGGAAACCTTCACCCCCTTTCCCAGTAGAGCAACTTTTGCAGCAAGAGAATGTCTTTTGGGAGCTCCAGTCTGAGTCAGATACCTATTTCCTTCCTGTCTGTGCCAGGGGAGAATGTGTGTTTTTTATCTGAAACCTTACAGGGAGCCATCAGGCTTGGTGTAGTGAGATAAAGAATGTGGATCCCAACCAATGACAGTTCAATTAAAAAAAGATCTGGTTTTATCAAGTGCTATCAGATCTGTACAAGTGTTTCTGGTTCTGGATGCTTGTCGTGAAGGAGCCAAAGCCTAACTTCATCCAATGTTGTTATGCTATTAAAACCCACCCATCACTGCTTGCTGGGCTTATTTTGTCATGATACCACATGAGATTTGTCGCCTGTGTGCTTGTTCTTTTGAGCTGCCAGGGGCTGGCAACTCCTGTGGGAAGGAAATGCTGCACTCTGCTTTGCATAAGAGCTTCATTCTCTGTCTTGTTGTAGAATCTATTTTTATAGGATTTTGGCTCAGAGCATTCTTCAGCCCTAATTGTCTGGATTTAATGCAAAAGATGGTGTCTTTTGCTACAATCTTTATGAACTGGTGATCTAACTATAGGCCTGTTGGTGCAGTTTGTATTATTTAAGTCCCACTAGTCCTTTGATAAGGCTTGGATATATTTCTAATGCACTATGTTTTGTGTCTCATTCTGGAGAGCTTTTGTAATCTGAATAACAACAAAAACAAGGGAAAGAGGGGAAGGGCATAAGAGAGAGAGCAGTAAACCACTAACAAACCACCTATTTAACTGCACTGTCACAGATCTGAGATTCCGTGTTGCTTCTCCAGCCACACTGCCTGCTCTTCATCGCTAGACAAAGGGATTTCCATGTATTTCCAGCAACTATATTCTTTCATATTTTATACTTTGACATGTTCTTTTGTCTTGGATTGTTTGATCCTCCTCTTTTCACCATTCTTAATCTTTCTGTAGGCAGAGGTCAGGCTCTTTGTAAGAATTTTTGGCCCCTAAATATTTTGTGTCCTCTCGTGAGGAGTTCACTGTATGACTGCTTGGGCATTGCTCAGGAAGAGGACACAGAACAAGTGGAAGTAGAGTGACATGGACAGATACTGATCTACCACCACTTAAATGACACTGTTAAGATGTGTTCACTTTGATTTGCTATTTTTCATCCCTGCTGACCAACCTGGACTTGTTTGTCAGGCTGCCTCAACAATGGATAAAACAAAGGAAAATTAGACTTAAAGACATACAGTTTGTCATGCTGTGGGAAAGACAGATAACAGTAAAAGACTGACAGCAAGACCCCAGAGATAAGGTATGACTATGTAAGTGAAGCACCCTCTGTGTGTCACTCGAAAATGAAAGTGGCAATCTAAATAATACATGAAACAAATAGATTTTTGGTTAAAAAAAAAACCCAAACAACAAAGAGTTTTCTCTTAAGTTTTTATATGCATTGTTGAGATAAATCAATAGTTTGTCTGAGGAATCATCAGAGGATTTGAAATCAGTCTGACCTGCTGGGAGAGCCAGGTCAATACTCAGGGTACTTCTGCAGAGGATCAACTTGAAGAGGGTGAAGGATGTGTCCTTCCACCATAGGGATGGAAGAAGCATGAGGTTTCACTCCATGACCAGGTCAAAGCTTCAGCTTGGACCTATGTCAGCTGTTTCCAGCCTCTAGGAAAGAAAAGAAATGCTATCTAACTGCTATGGGTTCTTAGAGCTGGAAATTGTTGGAAGGCTTGAGTGCCATCAATTTTTACTAGAACTTAAGAGTTTTTGGAAGAGCACCTTGGAATGATGTACAAAATGCAATGTATCATAACAGCAGCAGGCTCCTCAGTGCTCCTTCTTTTTCATTCTCTGAAATCTCAAATAGCTGAGAGTTTGAGTACCTTTAAAATCACCACATTGTGCACTTGGCATCCTTCTTTGGAAGTAAATTCAAAGACATTCAACCTGCTTCTGTCTGTCTTTCCTTTCTTGCCCCCACCCTTCACAGACTCTCAATATCGTGACACCGCGTGTTCGGCCAGAGGATTGCAGCATTGGTCTGCTGCCCAGGAACCACGACAAGAACCGCTGCATGGACGTGCTGCCCTTGGACCGCTGCCTGCCTTTCCTCATCTCTGTCGATGGGGAATCAAGTAACTACATCAATGCTGCACTCATGGATGTAAGCACCACTGCTCCTTAAAGGGACCTTAAAGACCATGAGGTTCCAACCCCCTTTCCATTGGCAAGGATGCCACCCGCTAGACTAGGTTGCCCATGGTCACATCCAACCTGGCCTTGAACACTGCCAGGGATGGGGCATCTTTAGCATCTCTAGGCAACCTGTGCCAGTGCCTAACCACCCTCTGAGTGAAGACTTTCTTCCTAACACTCAATCTAAATCTCCCCTCCTTCAGCTCATACCCCTTCCCCCTTGTCCTACTCCTTTCTGATGAGTGTCACCTAGACTGTGATTATCACTCTACCATTGTCATTCTGCCTCACACTGCTGGAAGGCTTCTAGGAAAGTCTGAGGTTGTACTGTAGAAAGGCAAGTGGACAAAGAAGTGGTGGGCCAAGTCTTCCTCTAGATTGGTTGTCATACATGCTGGAAGAGAAATGTATGCCAGAAGCTGCCAGGTCAGCTCTTTGGAAAGAATACTTTGCAGTGTGGAGCAAGTGATTTCTTTGAGCTTATGCAGTTAAGCATATGGGAGTACAGGGATCAGATGTGCAAAATACTTTAAGGCTGAAGACAGCAGTTAAGCTGATGTGAATCTGTTTGAAGGCATTTTCCCTTGCTTTGTTTATAGGCTAGAATCTCACAGCAAGTGTTGGTTGTGTAGGGTGAATTAAGTTGATGGTTCCTTTTTGCTGTGATGCCTAACTGCCTTTGGACAGAAATGCCTGTAATGCCACTAGTTACTGCATTGGAGTATGTGTAGATATGATCCAGGGTGAAATGTAAACATTTTCAATTTTGCCTGTCCTTTCAGTCTTTGGGAAACACAGTACTAATGCATTTCAGAGGTTAAGTCAAATGGTCATAGAATTCATTTTAGATTTTTTCAGAATAATTGTGATGTTATTGCAAATATACCTAAGGAAACTTTTCTTCTTTAAAGTGTGTTTAGTGCTTTGGCAAATCTGCACAAATATGATCAGCTCTTCTCTGGTTTCTTAGGGACTGGGAATGTGTTTGCACATTTCAGCCCTCATTACTTCAAATCACTTTGCCAATACTTGTATCCTTCCCCACAAAATTCCTGCTAATTAAAATTTTTGTACAAAGGCATTTTTAACCCATCATTGAAATTCTGCCACTCTGATGTTCTCCTGCTCTCTCTTATCCTACCACAGAGGAATCAGCAGCTTTCAAAAATAAATCAGGAGGGAGTACAGCCAAAATCCTACATTTTCGTAGGTGTTCTTGTTGAGAACAGACCTTGCAAATTCTTTGTGCAGTAGCTCCATATCTGCAGTCTATTACTGAGCATGAAGTCTTTCAAGAGATAATCCATCCACTACTGCCTTGAACTGTCATTACTTCTATTGTGTGAAGATAGGCACATGCTGAGGAGCATTTGACAGCACAGTGCCAGTGCTGATCGTTCTATTTACCTCTGTCTTACAGATTCCTCATGTTTATCTTTGGTTTAAACTTCTCCCCAAACCTGATTTGCCTTGTAGCTTTCTCTGTGTGTTACACAAAAGCTATGTGAAAGGAGTTTTAGAGCAGGAGGGGATGATGGTACACTTAGAATAGCTTACAGCCTGGGTTTGGAAGCATGAATTGTTCCAGGGAGGCAATGTGCAGGATGCTTTGGACTGTGTTCAACAAAAGGCTCTTTGAACCCTTCCTCAGAGGATCCTTCCTGTGAGAATCCTTGGAAAGCCATGACTGCATCTGCCAAATGGCTTGTTAAGCAGAGAGGTGAAAGATTGTCCCTCACCTTCCCCTAAAGCCATTGAACATAATCCTTAAGCAAAGAGCCTTTACCCACATCTCTGGGTCAAGCCATGCAGAAGTAGAATCCTAGAATCATAGAATGGTTTGGGTTGGAAGGCACCTCTGGAGCTCATCTAGTCCAACCCCCCTGCAGTGGGCAGAGACATCCCCAACTAGAGCAGCTTGCCCAGAGCCCTGGCAAGCCTCACCTGCAATGCCTCCAGGGATGGGAACTCAACCACCTCCCTGGGCAACCTGGGCCAGTGTTCCACCACCCTCGTGGGGAGGAACTTCTTTCTGATGTCCAGTTTAAATCTACTCTTCTCCAATTTAAAACCATTGCCCCTTGTCCTTTCACTGCAGGCCTTTGCAAACAGGCCCTCTGCAGCCTTCTTGGAAGTTCCCTTTAGGTCCTGGAAGGTCACTAGTAGTTCCCCTGAAGCCTTCTCTTCTCCAAGCTGAACAATCCCAGCTCCC
>VWZO01018484.1:155673-173097 GCA_013396975.1 Bucco capensis | reverse complement strand
CCCCCTGATCATTTTTGTGGCCTCCTCTGCACCTGCTCCATCAGCTCCATGTCCTTTCTGTGTTGAGGGCTCCAGAACTGGACACAGTATTCCAGATGAGTAGGGATAGGTTTGTATTTCATGCATGAGGCTTCAAGAAATACAAGAGTCCATGTTGTGTCTCTGTTGTCATCATGGTTCCAAGATCCTACACATGTTTTCTTACAGGAGTAACTAACATCTATGTGCCACATTCCCTTTAAAATAGGACTGTGAGACTGGTTCCCCACGTCTAGCAAAGAAAACAGGTGGGGCATGTTTCTTTGTTATCTTAATGGCAACACCTACAAACTCATCTCTCCTTCAGGTCACAGTTTGGCCAATGATGCAATCTGCTCTATTGGGGCACAATGAGAAAACATAGCAGAAACTTTACCATGCTCTTAATTGTCATTAAATGATAAGAATTATTGTTTTATTTACCACTCTCTTGCTTGTTAGTCTTGAATAATATAGCTTTTGACCCATCCTAGTGCTCCCAGGTTTCAGAACAGGGAGAAAGAGCAAAATCAATTCCCAGACTGATTGTTTCCCAAGAAATCATTTCCTTTTCCTTCTCTCTACCTCATGTCTCATCTCCCTCCTCATACATGCTCACTCAGAGCTATGGCACAGCACTTTCTGCCCCTTCCCAGCATGGTCTGCTCAGGACTCCCACCCACACCTGCCTCCTCTGCAGGGGAAAAGTCAAGCCCCTTGAACTGCAAACATAATACTTTGGGGTTTTAATGATTTCTTTAAATCCAAAACCTTAATCTGTTGTGGTTTGGATTTTTTTTTACCCAGACATATGTGTTTGACAGGTGTAGAGCAGAAAGGACTGTGCAGTTTGTAGGCTCACCTAAGCATTGCCTGCCGTGGTTGGGAAGCTCTAAAGCTTTGAGCTTGTAGCCTGTCATCTCCAAATGCCTCACAAAGAGTCATTCCCACAGCCCTGCAGAGCTTAGGAGCACAATTCCTGCCCTTCCTGCTTAGGGAGCTGGAGGTCAGAGGGCTTTTGTGAGGTGAAAGAGCAGCATCAGAAATTAAATGTTAATGCTACACGTTCCGAATGTTGTCCCATAAGTCTTAAGGGAAATTTGGGATCCAAATGCGCCAGCTCTGCTGTGTTACATCACCAGGGAGCAATAGCAGATGAGGGGGGAGGAGGGGACTAATTCCTTCTGTAGTTGCTGGAGTCCATCACAGCAAAAAGGAAGAATAGCATTTGCTTCCAGCTGTTTTCTTTCCAATTATTAATATTACTGGTAGTAGTAGTAGTAGTAATAGTAGAATTAGTATTATTTGCTGAGTCTCAAAATATAAATAATTGATTTGGGTAATCTCTGCTCTTGTGACACTTCTTTAATGAAATGTCTTCATTGGGAGCAAAGGAATCCCATTATGAGACATTCATTCATTGCAGAGAGATAACAAGGAGAAGGATATGTGATTTGTATAATCTGGTTAAATGGCTCAGATTGCCTAGCCATAGCCTCCCGGGTATAATATTCCTTTGAATAAAAGTTGATTGAATTTTTTTTAACTAATCTTATTCTTTTGTTAGAGCCACAAGCAACCTGCTGCCTTCATTGTAACCCAACACCCTTTGCCCAACACCATAGCAGACTTCTGGAGGCTGGTGTTTGATTATAACTGCTCCTCTGTTGTGATGCTGAATGAGATGGATGCAGCACAGGTAAGTGATTTTTCACCATTTCTGTCCTGTAACCTTCTTCTCAAATCCAGATGTTTTTAAGTACGTTTCTGCAGCCATTTTTTTTGTGCCCACCTCAATAAATAAATGAAGAGGAACTGGAAAGTGATAGGAAATGGTTTGGAATGTAATGAAGAATGAGTTTGCATACTTGGCTCCTTCCATGGCAGCTAATTCTTACTGCAGTTAACAGAGATGCCTAACTACACTGTTTGTGGCCATTAGTCTCCCTCCTAAACCCACTTTCTTTCCTTTCATATTTTTGTCTGTCTTTGGCTCAGAAAAATATTCCTTACCACAGCCCCAGTGTGCTTCTTGCTTGCCTGTTCACGTGGCACCTCCAGAGGAATAAAACCAAGAGAGATGCTGAAATCACTCAGAAGATCTTTTCTCTGAGCTATCCAAAGCAATTCTGCAATATGTGGTTTGCACATTTTCTGGAGGAGCATATTGTGCTGAGGTTTCTTTGTTTTGGTTTGTTGTTTTTTTCTTTCTAGTGTCAGGTGTGACTTGGCTTCTTGGCTGTAAGACACACCATGATTTTCAGGAGTTGAGCTTGCTGGGGAGGAGCTGCAGCAGTTCCTCCTGTAGCAGCATTTCCAGCCACCTTGCTGCTGAGTGGCAGAAGATAACAGCTTTCAAAAAGGCCTAATCATGCAATTTGTGTGAAGAGTACATTTGGCATGGCTAATTCACCCATTACAGCACTTGTTAAACAAGAGGAGAGGAACCCTCAAGTAGTTGGTGCTTCATGGATTAATTTCTCATTTCTCTCTTCTCTGTCTTCACAATCTTACTACGCTTGAAGGCAGTGAGATCATTGGTCTCTGGTTTTTGGTAGTAGTGGAAGCCACTCATCCTGTTCATTGAGGGGATCTCCCTTCAGGGAGAACACTATGGGATTGCAGTTGCAGATGCAGTAAGAGCTTTGCTCAGAAGTGACTCCCACCACTGTGTGAGGACTGAGAGGTTCAGTGCATTTGCTGCCTCCTGTCCAATTCACCCTGCCTGATTGTGATATTGAATCCAGAGGTGACTGGCATCTTTTCCTCTTTTTTTTTTCTTTTTCTTTTCTAACACTTCAAAGAAAACCACAGCTTTCTCTGGAAATGACACACTGGCTCATGCTTTGTTCTTGGAAAACACTAACCTGTCAGCCTCAGCCACTGTTAGTCTTGTCACTCTCTTTCTTCACAAGGCTTCACCTGCTTTGTTTTTATCCTGGCCAAGTTTTCTTTTGCTGAGGTAGTCTGTTGGCACATACCAAGAGATTTGGCAATGCATAAAGTCACCATGACAGTTACTCCAGCATGAGGGAACCTAGCTTGAGTCTGCAGCCAAGGCTAAAAACACTCAACTAGCATTGGAATTTGAGGATGATTGGAAAATAAGATAAGTTTGTGTCTTATGAGCTTTTAAAACAATGTGTGACTGTTTGATTTCATAGGATCATAGAATTATTTACTTTGGAAAAGACCCTTAAGGTCATTGAGTCCAACCACAAACCTAACAATGCCAGGTCACCACTAAACCATGTCCCTCAGCACCAAGTCTCCAAGTCTTTTCAATCCCTCCAGAGCTGATGACCCACCACAGCCCTGAGCAGCCTGTGTCAAGTCTTGATAAAATCCTTTTGGGGAAGAATTTTTCCTAATCTTCAATTTCAACTTCTCCTGGCTGAACTTGAGGCCATTTCTTCTTGTTACCTGGGAGAAGAGACCAGCCCCTGCCTCACTCCAACCTCCTTCCAGGAATTTGTAGAGAGCAAGAAGGTCTCCCCTGAGCCTCCTTTGCTCCAGGCCAGACAACCCCAGATCTCTCAGCTGCTCCTCACAAGACTTGTGCCCTAGACCCTTCACCAGCTTCATTGCCCTGCTTTGGACACTCTCCAGCACCTCAATGTCCTTCTTGGAGTTAGGAGCCCAAAACTGAACTCAGAATTTGAGGTTTGGCCTCTCCAGTGCCCAGTAGAGGAGGATGATCCCCACTGCAATGTTGCTGGACACACTAGTGCTGATCCAAGCTAGGATGCCCTTGGCCTCCTTGGCCACCTGGGCACACTGCTGGTTCATCTTCAGCTGCTGTCAATCAGCACATCCAGGTCCTTTTCCTGGGGACGTCTTTCCAGCTACTGTGCCCCAAGCCTGGAGCATTGCATGGGGTTGTGGTGATCCAAGTGCAGGACCTTGCACTTGGCCTTGTTGAATCTCGTATCATTGGCCTCTGAAAATAGATCCAGCCCAGTCAGATCCCTCTGCAGATCCTCCTACCCTCAAACAGATCAGCAGACCAGTTGTGGCAGTGAGGTTTCTGAGAAGGAAACTTAATGATATTGTTCTTGAGCTGTCATTGTACAGCAATACTGTAATCAGCTGTCTGTTCATCACTCCCAATCCAAGCACTCTCCCTAAGCATTATGAACCTGTTGGTGCAGATATGGTATTTGTCTGGATGAACAGGGTGTGTTACTCATCTCCATGAGCACACCACAAATACAATAATTGCTTATATAAAACCTGTGCTTGAACTGTAGAGAAGAAAAGAGTTAAAATAAGTAGGTAATGAACCTTTCATCTACTCTGCAGGGAAAAGGTGCAAGTAAAACTATGTGGAGGTCAGAGAACATGACAGTCAATTTGAAGCACTGTCTATACATATATGTTCAGGTAGATGGTGATTCACAAATCTGCTTTAGGGAAGCTAGATTTTCAATATTAAGGAGAGGTTTCATTCTTTTCTTCTTTCCAATGCACCTTGAGGTTGTTTTCTAAAGCACCTGCTCAGCTCAGATCTCTTTGCCTCTTGGACAGATGCTTTGAGAGGAGATCCGTAGGCTGCTTGGAAGTCTGAATGAAAAGTAAAGGCAACTTTCAAAGGAGGACTAGCTTATGTGGTCTTGACTAGCTTGCTTAATCTTGAAAAGCTAACAGGGGCAAAGATGCATAAGATTGCATGAATATCCCACCCAGTTTCTATCCCATATGATCAAAGGAGTAACAGGAGTACAGAATTAATGCAGTAGCATGCACACACTTCATGGTATTACTGGCAATGATTGAACTTGAAAAGCTTGAGATCAAGTTCAAATGAGCATCTGGAGGTTTCAAAACTTCTAAAAAACATTACACTTGAAAATAGGAAGAAAAAAACGAAAGAAATACAATCTCAGCAGAAACAGCTAATGAGATCTCATGGAAAATATTTTCTTGCCATGATCTGTTTCCAGATGGATTTGAAATACCTAGATTGTAATTTGTGTGAATGGGATTTTTTTTTTTGTACTTTCAGTTCATTAATATCAGTATAAGAAGAAAGACTTGCAACTTGCTTCACAAACTTTAGAGATTCAGTTGCACTTCATCCTGAAATCCGAGTTGCTCTCTTTGTTCTCAGAGCAAACGCATTCTCTTTCTTCTGCTCTTCACTGGTAGAGCTGGAAAGCTTAAAAGATCATCCCACAGAAAAAAAGAAGTTCCACTTGATTTGCATTAAGATTAATTTTCTTGGTGTTTTTACTGCTTCCTCATTAACAACCCCGAACACTAGGATTCCTATGAAATTTACCTGTAAAGCACTGTGCTCTTGTGGCCAAGAAGGCCAATGGTCTCCTGGGGTGCATGAAGAAGAGTGTTGCCAGCAGGTCCAGGGAGATTCTTCTCCCCCTCTTCTTCGCTGTAGTGAGGTCACAGCTGGAGTATTGTGGCCAGTTCTGGGCTCCCCAGTTCAAGAGAGACAAGGAACTACTGGAGAGAGTCCAGCAGAGGCTAGGAAGATGCTGAGGGCACTGGAGCATCTCTGAGAGGAGGAAAGCATGAGAGCCCTGGGACTGCTTAGCCTGGGGAAGAGCAGAGCCAGAGGGGAGCTGCTCAGTGCTGAGCAAGAGCTGAAGGACAAGGGGCAAGAGGCTGGGGCCACACTCTTGTCAGTGGTGTCCAGTGATAGAACAAGGGGAAATGGACACAAACTGGAACCTGGGAGGTTCCATCTGAACATGAGGAAAAACTTCTTTGCTGTGAAGGTGCCAGAGCACTGGCCCAGAGAGGTTGTGGAGTCTCCTTCTCTGAAGAGATTCTAATCTCGCCTGGAGGTGATGCTGGTCAAGCTGTTGTGGGTGACCCTGCTTTAGCAGGAGGGTTGGACTAGATGATGCCTAGAAGTCCCTTCCATACTAAAATTCTGTGATCTTTTAATGCTCATTTTAAACCTATATCCCTGCAGAAACTTCATTTGTCAGCCAGAATTTCTGCACCTTTACCTCCCAGAGTTCAACAAGTTACAGATTGTGTTCATACAACAATACAAAAAGGAAAAAAAGTTAAGCTTCTAAACCATATTTCTTTTTTTAATTCATATTCATGATATTAAAAAAACTTTTATTGAGCTAGAAGGAAGTCTCCTCTGAGCAAATACATGTAACATAAGATGAGTTTATGGGTTTTGTACTGGTTATAAATTTGAAAGGAAATACCAAACATATGCATGTTCCTTGTTAATAGTTAAGGTGGTTTTGTTTGTTTTGGTGTTTTCTCCAGCTTTGCATGCAGTACTGGCCAGAGAAGACATCCTGTTGTTATGGCCCAATTCAAGTAGAGTTTGTTTCAGCAGATATTGATGAAGATATCATCAACCGGATATTCCGGATCTGCAACATGGCCAGGGTAAGACCAGTGAAATAGCACATTCCCTTCTTTATCCTCAAAAATACACTTTGGCATGAGCAAGAGGCAGAAACAAGACTTAGGGTTTAGAGATGCTGAATCTCTCACCTCTGCAGAGTTCAGTAGCTACTTCCTATAATTAACATTTAGTTGCATTAGTCTGTATGGGTAAAAGACTCTTGGCTGAAAGCAGAAAGTGGATGATAGGAGCTGAAAATCTGTATTTAAATGGAAAGCATTTTTCTGTGTATATTTAAGAATAATTAATCACTTAGTAGCCAATACAAAGCCATCAGTAGGGAGCAAATAAACTGGGACAGTGTCAGCTGCTCTCCATCTGTCAACTACCATGCAGTGTCTCTGAAGACAGATGTAACGTTCTCTGGCTAGAATAGGATTCCCAATTGCCACTGTTTTCCCTATGAATAAGAAACTGCCATTTCTGTAAGCAATTCTTTGTCTGTATCCCTCAGCCCCAGGACAGCTGAAATGATAGGAAGAAAGTTTATCTGCATGCTGGACCCTCAGAATGCAACTTCAGGGCTACAGGGAAGGGTTTTAGTAGAGGATTTTTCTCTCAATAGTTGTTTCCCAGATTATGTCTCCTTTCTTATTTTTTTCTACTCAGAAATGATAAGTGGCTCCACAAATAACATTTCCATGCTGTTTAACTCATCAGTCTCTGATTGTATGGTCAGAGCCTGTGTAGCAGCTCAGTCACAGCATTGCAGAACCTTGTGGTCCAGCTACACAAATGGATAAATCAGTTAGGTATTTGCCTTTCTATATCCCAGCCCAGCTACATCTAAAGAGGAACAGCCTAGAAGTCATGTAGCTAATAAGCCTAAGGCCCTGTGAGTCTCAGGGTGAAGCTGGCTCACAGATGCATAGCTGGCAGAGTGGCTGCTGTGAACTCACAGCTCTCTGCACCCATCTGCATTCAACACCAATGGCCTCTGCTAAAGACTTTTCCTTTTCCTTTCCCGACACAGTCCCCAGAAATATTTTGAAGGCATTCTTTTTTCTTTGGTTCTTATGGCACAACTAATCTCTAGCACAGACAACCAGGAAAGCCACATTTGATCTGTTTGATCAGTTCTTATAGCTTGATGAGACTTTATTCTCTGCTGGAAACAAAGCAAGGGATTCATTGCACCTATTTTCTGCTTGGCTGTGTAATAGCTGAGGTCATTGTTGTTGTCCAGATGACCAAAAAGCCCTGGTTTCCCTACTCTAGCAGGTATCTCAGAGGGAAGATGCTGTGTAATCAGTGCCCCCTGCTTTGCCCTCTCTCTCTCTCTGCTCCCTGCCCCATTCCACTGGGCATCTTGAACCTCTGCTCTGTTTTAGCCTCAGGATGGCTATCGCATAGTTCAGCACCTGCAGTACATTGGCTGGCCAGCATACAGGGACACCCCTCCTTCCAAACGCTCCCTCCTGAAGGTGGTCAGAAGGTTGGAGAAGTGGCAGGAACAGTATGATGGGAGAGATGGACGGACTGTTGTCCACTGCCTGTAAGTAAGACTGAAAAACATCTCTAATGCTCTCTGAATAGCACTGATTATGGATATGGAAATTTGGTGGCTTGCCAGGCTTCAACTGGGGAAAATGAAGCTAAATTACATTTGTAATACAGTACAAGTTGAATATTGTGCTATATTATAGCATCTTGGTGCAGAGATTGTACTGATGGCTGTGAGTATTGTGCTGCTTTCTGTTGTCTGGGTAGATCTCGTGACTGGAGTCCAGACACAACTGGTGCAGCACTGCCATGTGTCCTATGCTGACCTCAGAGCTGTTGTGAGCCCCAGAGCAGTTAGGAACAGCACTGCAGTCCCTGAGGCTTCCCTGTCCATCACTGCCAGGGACTGGCTTAGCCCTTCCATCCCTGTCTCCTGCCTGTAGGCCTCCACTTTCACAAACCAGTCATAGAATCCTAGAATGGTTTGGGTTGGAAAGGACCTTTAAAGGTCATCTAGTCCAACTCCCCTGCAGTCAGTAGGGACATCTGCAACTAGAGCAGGTTGCTCATAGCCCCAGACAACCTGACCTGGAATGGTTCCAGGGATGGGGCATCTACCACCTCTCCGGACAACCTAGCCGGTGTTTCACCACCCTCAGCCAAAAAATTTCTTCCTCTGTCTAGTCTAAATCTCCCTCCTTTAGTATAAAACCATCACCTGTTGTCCTATCACAACAGACAGTCTGTCCCCATCTTTCCTGTAGGTCCCTTTAAGTACTGAAAGGCTGCAAGAAGGTCTCCCTGGAACCTTCTCTTCTCCAGGCTGAACAACCCCAACTCTCTCTTATGCTCATAAGGGACTTTTTATGTTACAGACCTTCCTTAGTACATGTGGTGTGTGAGGTGTTGTATAAGCAGAGCTCTTTCTCCTAGCTTCACCTGTTGCCTCTTTTGTCCTGTGCCCAGGAACGGTGGGGGACGCAGCGGCACCTTCTGTGCCATCTGCAGCGTGTGTGAAATGATCCAACAGCAAAACATCATTGATGTGTTCCACATAGTGAAAACATTACGGAATAACAAATCCAACATGGTGGAGTCACTGGTAAGCTCCTTTTGCCTGCACCTTACCCCACTCAGCATATGCAAGGGAATGTTGGGATAGGCAAAAAAATGTCATGGTTTAGCCCAGAATGAATCACAACAAATCATGATGGGAAGCCATCTGAATTCAAATCAGTCCTGTTTTAGCATGCACTATGAATCCTCCAGTCCTGCTGCATCTCTTCCTTGAGCAGAGAACAGCTGCCCTGGCACTGTGATGGGCACTGTCTCCCATGCCCAGCTGCCTGCAGGAAGCTGAACCCCAAGTAGCTGTCACCATGGCTGTGGGGAGGGGCTGGCATTTGTACTCCTGTGCATGTCTGGAGTCCAGTGCTTAAAGCTGTGACATGCCTTGGAAGAAGGAAGGGAGAAGAGCCCAAACCTCAGGCCTGACTCTCTGCAACCAAAGAGATTAAACTGCCCTGAATTCAATCATTTCCATCGATCACACTGAATTCTTGCCTCAAAAGCAACGTGTGCAGTGAGGGCTTGAAGCAAATAATGAGTAGTCCATAGTGTGGCTGTCGCTTTGAGCGTTCTCCCTTCCAATGACAACATCATCTCTTAGCAGAGCTTGCTCAGGACCACGCAGGAATGCAATTCATGTTTGCCCAGTCCTGCCAAATGGTATGAGAAAGAGGGAGGAGGCATTTTTGGCAGCTGATAGAATGAAGCTCTGAAGAATTTACTCATCTCCTAATGCCACTGATTTCTGTTCTCTCTTTCAGGAACAGTATAAATTTGTATATGAGGTTGCACTGGAATACTTGAGCTCCTTCTAGCCCAGCAGAGGGAGGGGAGCCTCCAAAATGCCAGACCCCAATCTCTGGCAGACACTTCCACACTGGAAGGCAGTGACAAGAGTGGGAAGGAAAAACCTCTCCTTGCTGGAGCAAGAGACTGGGTTTGCACAGACCTCGCTGGAAGGAGGGGACAATGCCTGTGTTTGCTGCTGCCTGCTTTCTATCAGAACATCTACTGCTTCTTAAATAACCTACTGTAAAAATTAGCAAAATGGGAGACAGGCTGAAAGACTGGACTTTCTAATCCCCTCTGACTTATTCTTTCCTCTTTTGGATTGTATTTTTGCTCTTCTTGCAGCAGAGTGGGGAAGGAATGAAACCCTTAGGAAATTCTCTTTTAAATGTCTCCTTTTTAATTTATAATTTTGTTCTCAAATCCCAGTCGTTAATTTTTTAATTTCGTGCAGCAGTCATTTGGGGGAAATGAGATAGCCATAGGGGATGTGTGAAATGTTTCATTACAATTTGTCTACCTTCTCTCTTTCCTTTTATTTGTTTTTTTTTCCAAATGAAAAGGTCAATGCAAGATCAGAACAAAACCTACTGGAATACTTGTGTAGTCCCTTTGAGCATGAAAATAGGTGGTGGAGATGAGAAGCTGCTCATGGATTCACTGCCTCAGCTTGCTCCCAGTTTTGGCTAGACTGCCAGGGCTGAGCATGAACCAGTCCCAGCTCTCTGGTTTATGTTCATTTCAGTGTTGGGGAAGCAATACCATTAATGAGTTTCCCAGCCACTTGGACCTTAAGGTTCCATATTTGCATCAAACAAATTTCATTTTTCTTGCAACTTTTGGTAACTTTATCATATTTTTCAAGTATTTGCTGGGGTGAGGTGTGTCTTTGACAAACAGGGTATAAAGTAGTTATTATTGATCATATATGATCTATTATTACTTTTTATTTATTATTTGTATTGCTGTAGAACTTAGGACCCCTAGTCATGACAGGACCCTGCTGAGCTAGGCACTGTGCAAAGAAAGCACAAAGAAGATTCCTGCTCAAGAGCTTAAAATCTGGAGGTAATCTTAAAATTGGGTTTGGTGAAGATTTCCTTGCTATTTCCAAAACTGTTGTATAGTCAGATATAGCTGAGTGATTCATTCAGATTTCCAGGCCCTACAAGCTTCAAAATGGCAACCCTTCCAAGCTGTAGGAAAGGTGATGTACATACACAGAAACCTGTTCTGACATGTGTTAAGAAAAGTGTTAGACCAGCACAGCAACTTTCCTTCTTAAGCAAAACAGCTTTTGTTTTGTTCTGCAAAAATGCCTGTACAACTCTCCTCCTTGGAAACAAACACCAGATGTCTTTTGCCATGGTCCTGGATCTCACTCTGACAGCTAAGCAGCTAAGAAATTGCTTTTCTGCAAGAGTATGTTTAAGCAGTTAATCATTAAGTTTTGCAGGGTAATCTTGGAGAANGTCAGACTGTGCCTGTGGAGAAAGAAATATTGGAGTGAACAAGGCCCTTTAGTTTAGCCCTTTACTTGTCTTGAGTGGGTGAGGCTATGAGGTTGCTCTGTGTGTAAATTAGATTCTGGGAGATGGAGGTTTCTTCAAATAGAGACTTGTTGAAAGGTAGACTGCAGGTAAGACTTTAAGGAAACTCCACTTTCTTCCACTCTAGTTTTCCACCCTCAGAGACTGTGCTGGGAGCATGCCAGAGTTCAACATGTTTTACTAACTCTGTATGTAAATTCAGATGTCACCTCTGCTTCATGCTCATTCTTTCTTCAGTAGTCAGACCTTTGCCTTGACAATGAAGGATGAAAATTAAATCTGATAAAAGCAGTTCTACACTCCAACATGCCAGAAGTTAACCAAAAACTTGTCATTTCTACAAGGACTTGCAACAATCTAAGGAAGGATGTTTGAAACAGCAATAAACCTCTTGCTGCTAGGCTGAGGAGCTGCTTCCCAGAATGCTGAATGGCCTAGTTCATATTCTTTCAGAGGAGCTTTGGTTTTTTGACTTGTTCCAAGTGAATATCATGAAGGTTTGAAATGAGCTTGAACCACATTGTCCCTGCTGTGGCCAGTGTGCCACAAAGTGTAGTGAGAATGCCCCACAGGTGCCTCTGCTCTGTTTCTAGTTGATCCTTTCCAGTGGCTGCAAGAAATCATGAAAACACTTTTAGTTGCTGTTGGGGCTGTAGGTGGATGCCTGGCATCTCATGAAACAAAATACTGGGATTAAATGCTTTTTTTTGTTGGGTTTTTTTTCCTTCTTTTTGCCAGTAAGCAACACAAACAAATCTACATAAAAAAAGAGAAGGCAAAGCAAAATTATGAGATAAAAATGAGCTGGAAGGCAATAATAATAATAGTGTTTTGATTACAGGTGGCTTGCTGTAACAGTGTAAGTCAGGAGCTGGAAGTTATTAGCATAGAGGAAGGAACCTCGACCTCAGAACAGGATTGTTCAACAATTGCCAGGTTGGAAGAAAATACAGCTCAGCAAAGAGTTCATGTCTTCACTAACTTGGGAAAGCCAGAGGGAATCACTCCCTGTGGATACTACGGAAATATTAATTAGTATTTAGCATCCTGTTAATTTAACACAGAAACTAGCAGAGCAACAGGTCTCCCTCATGAGTTACTGAGAGTGACAGCCAGGATGAAAGGAATGGAGAGGGAAAAGCAATGGCAATATGACTGGGATGTGAAGTGTAGGAGGGAACTCAGGGCTTACCAGCAGCATGAAAGAGAGTTGCTTAAAAAGCTAAAAGTGAGCCCATAGGAGGGATGTGTGCATGGAGAGAAGGATGTGTTGTGTGAGCAGAGCAGAACAGCACTTGCAGTGCTTGAGGTAGGCTTGAATGTGTTTTATGGGATGAAATGTACCATGAAAGGGTCAGCCAGGTACCTGTATCAGCTAACCCACAGCAACTTGCCATGTGCTTTTAGCTCTCTGCAAATACCAAATGACATTAGCAGAAACTGCAGAGAAAGATATTTAAGCTAAATTTTACCTTATATTTGCAAGGGACAAGTTCAATGCAAATGGTGTTTACCAGAGCCCTGCTGTTAGTCACAGCTAAATTCTGTCTCCACGTTCTTCTAATGTCCAGCCTACAATCCTTGGGGAAGGATGCTCAGCACATGCTACAGATCCTGTTCCCAAACTGTTGTATCATCATGCAGTTACATTGCTTTGGGGGACTGACCCAGCTCCAGTCTCTGCTGGCTGAGGAACCTTTCTGCTCTTGCTCAGAGCACAAAGAAGAATGCTGAATGTGAATTAATGATGAAGGGAATTGTGTGGAAAGAGAAGACAAGCTCATTTTAAATATTCTTACTACGTAGAGTTTGTTTAAGCCCTAGAGAACAGCCTGTAGCAAAACAGGTAGTGTGTTTGAAGCAAGATTATGGGTGATGGGTTTGTTTTTTCTGGCAAAGAAATTACGAGATGAGATAAGGGAGGCATTCTCACTCCTGAAAGGATTAATATTCAGGGAGATCTTCCCATACCTGCTGTGGATGGAAAGCAATAATACACAGGAGGAAAGGTGAACTCCTTAGTGACTGAACTTTAGACTGGAAAAACATAATATTGACAATATTTGAGTGGTCATAATGAAGAAGGATTTATTCATTCCCATTGAGATATCTTTCAGGGGTGAAGAAGCACTGGTTATTGATAGCATAGTATTGGTCTGAATCTTAATCTCAAATACAGGGAGCTAGAAATAGGTAAAGATGAGTGGGTCAGGGGTGATCATTTCATACAGGACTAACTAACATCTTCAATTATTAAGAGGTAAAACTGAAGCAAAGAATTCCATAGCTATCTGGGCTGGCTGCTGGAGAAGGAAGATCCTGAGTTGTCTTGAGGAAAGAGATAGACCAAACCCACTTAAAGGTACAGTAGGTCTTAACAATCTTTTCTTTTAGTTTTCTCTTTGTTTGGTGGTGGTTTGTGGGTTTGGAGGGTGGTTTTTTTTTTATAAGATCTCTGCAGGACCTGTGTCTTATGCTGGCTCCCTGTAAATAGACTTGAGGTACTTGTTTATTAACATAAAAAGACCATGCAAAGGAGTCAGCATACATGTGAAGGTAACTGAATCAGGACCTCGTGTAGCAAGCAAACAGATTGGAGTTGGGTGGGTTTATTTATGTCTGCAGATTGAGCTAACTGGTACTCTCTGATCAGAGAAGTCTCTAGACTGTGGTTACTAGGAGGTCCTTCAATTTATGATTTAAATTCTTCAGCAAGTTTGCCTTTGCCATGCTCTGGTGGGTCCCTCTGATTTCAGCCACATTTTAGCCATTTCTGTGAGCTGGAGTTGCCTGTTTTGCTCCACAGGTAGTTAGCAATGGAAGTGTTTTACTTGCACTGAAAAGTTATAAGTTTAGTGGCCTCTACCCCCAAATCCAAGCACAGTTTCTGTGCCCTGTCTCTCCTGCTCAGCCCCTGCCCACCTGCACACCTATGTCCAGGTAACTCCCAAAGGCAGATGGAGGATTTGGGGAAATGCCTGGGCCCTCTAACAAGTCTGGTCCATGTAGCATTGTGGGACACAGGAAGGGATCACAAAGCTTTTGCCTAGAGCAGCATGTATTTGTGGGC
The DNA here is from genome assembly GCA_013396975.1 of Bucco capensis. Taxonomy (NCBI): domain Eukaryota; kingdom Metazoa; phylum Chordata; class Aves; order Piciformes; family Bucconidae; genus Bucco; species Bucco capensis. The sequence goes on along the minus strand of VWZO01018484.1, from coordinate 158,765 downwards.
CAGTAGATTCCAAGCTTTTATTGTGGATCTGTAAATTCCCTGTAAAAAGTGTCCAGTGGCAATGTAGACCCCACAGGAGTAGATTTAAGCCTGCAGATGGTAGGCTTGTTTTTCCATTTCTGTTAGAAGTAGTGTGTGGGATTTCCCTTGGGAATCTCAAGCCAGGGTTTGCAGGTCACCTGTAGAGTCAGAGAAAGGAGGAAGGTGGCTCAGAAGGCAGTTAAACTAACTGTCATCTGGAAGAGAAAGGAAGGAAAAGAAATCACCTTTGGAAGAAATCTAATATTGGAGGAGAAGGTAGATAAAATGAAGTCCTGGAAGAGGTAGGAAACTTGCACCTTGTTCTGTCTCTCATTCTTGCTCAGCTGCTCTTATATCTTTCTCACTCTTCTGACTTCATGCCAAGATCATAAAAAACAAGTAATGCCACATTCCACTCTGTGGAGACAGAGCAAGTAGAGTGTAACAGAGGGAATAAATCCTGAGGGACAAAGATAAGAGGAGGTTTGCTTGAGAGAGGAATCTTCAACTACAAGGTGCCTCTATCTGTCACACTTGCAGAATGCTTAACAAGTCATCCCTGAGCAGCACAGTCCTGGATGTGCAATGCAAGTGCAAATGTTCCACTCAGAAAACTTCAGTGTCCTGTAAGGAATTCAAACAATCAGCTCCATTACATTGATAGCACAATTATCTTTTGTTATGTCCTGCCAGTGCAAGGGGCATCTCAAGCCCTTGGTGTGAGCCTGCTGTATCCTCATCTGACAATCACTGGGCTCCAGTGTACAAACTGCAGTCAAACTACAGTTGGTTAGCAAAATAAAAGGGGGGGGGGGGGGGGGGGGGGGTGGTGATTTGGCTAGAGTTATTCAGCTTAAGCACTGCCTTTGGCTCAAGAATTGATTGTACCTCTGAAATGGTAGAACAAATTACTGCATCTTCCCTACACAGAGGTTTACAGGAGTAGAAAGAAGGGGAGGCAGCTAGTTAAAGTCAGGGAGACAGAAGTGTGTGATAAGGATTCTGTTAACCCTCCTGCATTCCTATTTATTTAGATTGCAGGCTTCTCTAGCCATACATACATAATAAATAACTGAAATGCAAGTGCTCTTTCCCTGTTCCCCAAAATACCTCCAGCACTTCTTTCATCAAATTCCTGCAGTTTTGGCAAGGAGCACTAGGAAAATCTATCCTGTATTATCTGTTCATTGATTGGGAAAGGTATCAGTCATCTTCCTGATATACAAACGTGAAGAATGTATAATTTGCTGTAACTGTCAAGCAAAATCATACATTATGGCCAAATCCTGGTGGTACTGAGAGTGATGGAAAGGAAAAAGAAAAAAAACCTTGCTGACTTCCAGTAACCTCTACTTTATAATCTTTATTTACTGTGTTAAAATATTTTAAAAGCCTCCCTTGTAAAAAATAAACTATACTCAAAATATCTTACAGTTTCATGTTGGGCTAGCATAATTGTGAAAACCTAGCAGCTTTTTCAGTATGTAAAAACATGAAAGATTTAAATTAGTCTTTCCATCCTTGTCCCAATGCATGCAGCAGATTTTTCACCACTGTTCTATTTTCAACCTGAGCCTTAAAAAACAAAATAATGCAGCAGACTAAGTGACAGATGCTGGTGTTCCCATAGTGTTTCCTAGTGGGGGAAAAGGAAAAATGAAATGGGAAAAGAACACACTGCAATGTTTTTCTTGCAACTCAATTCAGTGTGAGCTGCTTGTAGGCAGTGTAAACATGAGCCAGTCCACACCACTTTGTCTGGAGGGAGGATTTGCTTGTTGCAAGGTGATGTACCCTCTGGGATATCATCCTGGTATTTCATATATAGATATCCAACAGCACAGTGGTTACTGTAATGAAGGGACTTGTCACAGAATGACCATGTTTCAGTGAAGATATTTTTCGCTGATACCTGAAATGCTACTATCTGGGGTTCTTGGTGCAATACCTCAATCATGTTGCACTATGGAGATTTATTTCCTTGTCTGACTACATCATCTTTCAAAGGAGACCTCCAGGAAATCTTATTGGTGTGAAATGATGGGTAGGAGTGCATTTTTGGGGATGGAAGTGGGAGTGTGGCCACCACTTTAGAAGCTGTCATGAATTTAGATATCTAACAAGACTCCCTAGGTTACATGATGATTGAAAGTCTAACCAGACTTCATGTGCTGGATCTACATGTACCTGCAACAGAACTGGCATTAGCCCCTCATCCCCCTGCAGCCCTTTCTTACCTCTCCAGCACTTAACCACTCTACTTCTATGCCAAAAGTCTGTGCTATATCCTTACTCTCTCCTTTAACCCATCCTAACTCACCACATCGACCCAATTCACTCCTATATTGATTTAATTTCCTTCACCTCCTCCCTTCCCACACTAATCCTGTGGAAATTAAAATGTACTAGCATCCCTTCTTGGCAGACTTGTCACTGCTTCCCCACAGGGATGCTGTGGCTGCCCCTGGGTCAGCAGTGTCCTGTTCCAGCTCCCTGGATGCGTTTGGACAGCAGGGAGGAATGCTGCATGAGAGCTAGTCTCTGCTGTTGCCATGCTGCCCCATCTTCCCCCCTCCCCTTGGGCCTTTATGGATTCACTTGTACAGTTTGGATGTTTGATAGATAAAGCACGTCTGAAAAAAAAGGGAAAAAAAAAAGGAAAAAATATAAATACAGAAATCTCAACACTGTGCATTCAGTGTCTTTTCTTTCTAGCTTAAAAGAAGGAAGGTAAATAATGTCAAGTCAATGAATATCAGATATATTTTTTGACTGTACATTACAGTGAAGTGTAATCTTTTTTTTACAACTGCGAGTCCATCTTATTTATTCTTGTAAATGTTCCCAGACAATGTTTGTAATATGGGCTGTGTTGCAAATCCATAAAATAAATCTGTGATCTGAGATTAATGTTTTACTAAAAGACTCTTGTACTTGTGTCTTTGTGAGTAGTACTTCTAGAAACAGTGGTGTGATTGAAAGACATTATGGTGCTGGAGCATGTCCAGAGAAGGACAACAAAGTTGGTAAAGAGTCTAGAGCACAAGTCTTAGGAGGAGCAGCTGAGGGAA
>VWZO01018484.1:123820-155425 GCA_013396975.1 Bucco capensis | reverse complement strand
TTGCTTAGGCTGAGATCCCTGGTGTTACTTTGGCTGGGCTTGGCTCACAGATGTTGCCTCTGCTGCTCTTGACTGTGCTGCCTGCTATTTCATGGACTGGGCTGGGCTTGCTGCTATTGCTTGGACTGGGCTGCCTTGGGTTGCCTGCTGTCATTTGAGCTGGGCTGTGCTGCCTGGTGTTGCTTGGGCTGGGCTGGGCTCACAGATGATGCTCGACTGTGCTGGGCTGCCTGCTTTTGTGTGGGCTGGACTGGCATTTCTGGTGTTTCATGGGTGGGGTGGGCTGCTGGGGGAAAACAGATGCAGAAACCTAAAACTCACTGAGGTTCAAAATTCTTTACATCCTATTCCTATTGATGGACACAGGTCAAGGTGTGAATCCAGCAGATGCTTTTCCATGTCAGTCATTACCTCCAAGTATGAGCTGCCACTTCTCCAGCCACCCCCACAGTAACCAGTATCACCATACTGATACTACTGCAAGGTCTGTCAGATCTGACAGACACACTTTGCCTGAGATGATGTTCTCAGTTTCAGAAGTCAAACCTTTAAATGCCATTTCTCAGGCTGAGCTGACTATGCAGCTGCTGTTCAACAGCAGGCTTTAAAACTGGGGCTGATTCAGGCATGCCTGTCTACAGGATCCTTGTCCAGCTCTAGAGAGGGAGCATGGATGGCTATCTTGCTGTGAGAAAAAGGCCTTTCCAGGGGATGAAGCAGTCTATGGCAGATGAGTTGGATTGTCCACTAGATGTGTCTATTTTGCTCCACTGATTGAGTTAGCTTGGTGGCCATCCAATTCATTTTGAGATGGCTGCAGTTAGAGGAGATGTGTTCACCTTATTATTAGATACCTTCAAAGCAAATAACCTCTGTCAGAAATGAAATGGCATAAAGAGAGAAGGAACAGATCTAATGCTTCTTGCTTATGCTTGGAAATGCCTCTCTGAGGCATCTAGCTTGGCAGTTTCAGGTCCTCTCTTTCTTCTGTCAAGTCCCACATTTGAAAAACAATAGAAAGTACTTTTTTTTTAAAAAAAGATGTTGTTCTGTGTTAATTTTACACTTGTACATTAAAGTATAATTTTTATTTGCAGGAACTAAACCAAATAAAACAACTTCTACTCTTTCTTGAAATGAACTTATTTTTTATGGGTTATTTCTGTGTCTATGTGGGAGTATGTCTTTTTTTTTTTTTTTACTTAGACTGTATTTATAAATGATTTTTAGAAGTTTATCCATGAAGTGTTTCATATCATGAATCAGTAGTTACAGAGCATTTATGCTTCAGGTCAAGATTACTTAAAAGTCTTTAATGTTCACTGATGTGCTTATAAACACCTATAATATACTTCTTATGCTAGAAGTGATACCACATTTAGTATTCCTTTTTTAATCCATTGTAAATGATATACTGTTAAGATATAATGTAACCTGATAGACTTTTCAGCAATGATGTAAAATAGCTTTTTTTATTGCATTTATAAATGGTTCCCTCTGAAAGAACTGCAAAAGAAACCCTGGCTTGCACAGAAAAAACAGTGAGGTATGCAGAACTTTTTTCTGGAGATGGATAAAGCCAGAGGTTTCCAGCAGGGGATACATACAGGATGGATACATGTAGGATCATGTCAGCCTTGGTCAAGAGGATGAAAAGATTGTACTAAATATCTTTTCCTTTTAATTTTCCAAAGGTGTTGGTAGGAGTATCCTTTCACTTATGTTCCTGACTGTGTATGCTGAGAAGCAAGGCAAGGCCACACCAATTATCCCATGANTTGGTTAGTCTGGAGAAAAGAAGGCTCAGGGGAGACCTTCTCACTCTCTCCAACTCCTCCCTGAAAGGAGCTTGAAGTGAAGTTGGTTTTGGTCTGTTCTCCCAGGTAGCAAGCAATAGGACAAGAGGTCATGGCCTTAAGTTATGCCATGGAGGTTTAGATTGGACAAGAGGCATAATTTCTTTGCCAAAATGGTTGTTAAGCCCTAGAACAGGCTGCCCAGGGCACGTATGGCCTAGTGTGGCCTGGGCTGGGCCCATTATTTTTGCTTTGTCTGGGCTTATAGGTGTTGCTTGGGCTGGCCTGGGATGCCTGTTATTGCTTGGGCTGGCCTGGGATGCCTGCTATTGCTTGGGCTGATATAGGCTTGCTGCTGTTTCTTGGGCTGGGTGGGCTCCCTGCTGTTGCTTGGGCATGGTTAGTCTGCCTGCTGTTGCTTGGGCATGGCTAGTCTGCCTGCTGTTGCTTGGGCTGGCATCACAGTTTTTTGCTTGGGCTAGGCTGTGCTTGCTGCTGTCTCTTGGGCTGGACTGCCTGATGTTGCTTAAGATGAGATACCTGTTAGTGCTTAAGCTGAGATACCTGTTACTGCTTAAGCTGAGATACCTGTTGTTGCTTAGGCTGAGATACCTGTTATTGCTTAGGCTGAGATACCTGTTATTGCTTAGGCTGAGATACCTGTTACTGCTTAAGCTGAGATACCTGTTGTTGCTTAGGCTGAGATACCTGTTATTGCTTAGGCTGAGATACCTGTTATTGCTTAGGCTGAGATACCTGTTACTGCTTAAGCTGAGATACCTGTTGTTGCTTAGGCTGAGATACCTGTTATTGCTTAGGCTGAGATACCTGTTATTGCTTAGGCTGAGATACCTGTTACTGCTTAAGCTGAGATACCTGTTGTTGCTTAGGCTGAGATACCTGTTATTGCTTAGGCTGAGATACCTGTTATTGCTTAGGCTGAGATACCTGTTACTGCTTAAGCTGAGATACCTGTTNAGAGGGAGCATGGATGGCTATCTTGCTGTGAGAAAAAGGCCTTTCCAGGGGATGAAGCAGTCTATGGCAGATGAGTTGGATTGTCCACTAGATGTGTCTATTTTGCTCCACTGATTGAGTTAGCTTGGTGGCCATCCAATTCATTTTGAGATGGCTGCAGTTAGAGGAGATGTGTTCACCTTATTATTAGATACCTTCAAAGCAAATAACCTCTGTCAGAAATGAAATGGCATAAAGAGAGAAGGAACAGATCTAATGCTTCTTGCTTATGCTTGGAAATGCCTCTCTGAGGCATCTAGCTTGGCAGTTTCAGGTCCTCTCTTTCTTCTGTCAAGTCCCACATTTGAAAAACAATAGAAAGTACTTTTTTTTTAAAAAAAGATGTTGTTCTGTGTTAATTTTACACTTGTACATTAAAGTATAATTTTTATTTGCAGGAACTAAACCAAATAAAACAACTTCTACTCTTTCTTGAAATGAACTTATTTTTTATGGGTTATTTCTGTGTCTATGTGGGAGTATGTCTTTTTTTTTTTTTTTACTTAGACTGTATTTATAAATGATTTTTAGAAGTTTATCCATGAAGTGTTTCATATCATGAATCAGTAGTTACAGAGCATTTATGCTTCAGGTCAAGATTACTTAAAAGTCTTTAATGTTCACTGATGTGCTTATAAACACCTATAATATACTTCTTATGCCAGAAGTGATACCACATTTAGTATTCCTTTTTTAATCCATTGTAAATGATATACTGTTAAGATATAATGTAACCTGATAGACTTTTCAGCAATGATGTAAAATAGCTTTTTTTATTGCATTTATAAATGGTTCCCTCTGAAAGAACTGCAAAAGAAACCCTGGCTTGCACAGAAAAAACAGTGAGGTATGCAGAACTTTTTTCTGGAGATGGATAAAGCCAGAGGTTTCCAGCAGGGGATACATACAGGATGGATACATGTAGGATCATGTCAGCCTTGGTCAAGAGGATGAAAAGATTGTACTAAATATCTTTTCCTTTTAATTTTCCAAAGGTGTTGGTAGGAGTATCCTTTCACTTATGTTCCTGACTGTGTATGCTGAGAAGCAAGGCAAGGCCACACCAATTATCCCATGAGCCTATTGTGTAGGAAACACTTTGCTCAGCTCTCAGCTCCACCATGGACTTACCACCTGCTATTAGGATAGTTATGTTGTTGGGACTTAAACAGGTAAGTTTATAATGGTCTTTTGTGGTGCAACACCTGAGTGTGGGATACTGCAAATGTGAGGTGATACCTAGATGCACTTTTCTTCCAAGGAATATCCTGAATTGTCCTTGAACAGACTCACACTTTTTGCATCCATAGGATCTATGTGTAGGGCTTCTAACCCAACACTGGAGCACACCAAGAGCACCTACAGCAGGAGTTTCATCCAGGATTGAGATAGCCCAGTTTAGTGCATCACTCTTGCAAATGAACCTTTTTGATGAGCCAAGCAGGGAAACAATGGTGTGTGCAACTCTGTGTGCAAGTGAGTGTTTGCTTGTCTGTGTCTTCTGCCTCCTCAAAGCTGAGCACAAACACATCTCTGAACCAAGAGTGCCTGGAAGGCTTTACTGATGGTGTTTGTGCAATCCAGAGTGCTGACAATGACAGAATGGGTTGTCTGGGAAAATGCTGGTGATGTGCAAAGAACCAAAATTATTGTTTATTCTGGTGCCATAGGAACTATCTTGCAAAGAAAAATAGGCTTTGAGCAAGGAGATAATGAGCAACCCCAGTTCTCTGTGCTTGTGTGTACAGGCAGTGGAATTATCACTGTCAATAACCCATGTGGAAGCAGCCAGTTTCCAGCTCATTTGTATGATAAGAGGCATCACAACATATGATACCAGTTCCTGCCTTGGTTAGGATATGAAGGATTAGCTGTGGCTTGAATCAAAATTAATACCAACATCCAAAATAAGCACTTGGTGTTGTTTTGTTTATGCTCTAGATCCTAATGAAACTGTCTGTTTTTCAGAGGTGCTATGCAGAGATGATGTTAATCTTTGTAGATCTGGGGGTTTGTTCACTCTGTACCCATGGGAACATTCTCTCCATTGTTGCAGACAGAAACTTTGCTTCAGAAAAATGCATAGTGCAAGAAAAAGGTTTCTTTGATGTGTGGGAAGGAGTTGATTGCTTCCAGTCAAGGAGGTCCAAAACACATCCCTCAACCCATCTTTTGCACAAAACTGAGACCTGTTGCTCAGAGCTGTTTTGCATCCAGATTAAGAAAGAACTCGGTGCTGCTATTCTTCTTTAGTAACAGTTTTCCACTGAAGTCTAGAGCCTGCAAGCATCTCCTAATGAATGCAATCTGTTACATATGCTCACTGCTTGCTGTGTTACTGCTCTATCACTCTTTTACTTTAATCTGTCTCACCCTGGGTTTCACCTAAAAAGTGTTCTTGTTCTAGCAGCTGTTGAAATAAACTCCCTACCCCTAGAAATTCAAATCCTTCTCAGTGCAGATATGCTCACCCTGCACCCAGGTCAGCACTGAAGTGGGAATCTGTGGCTTGGCCCAGGTTCAGGTTTGGAGAATGAGAAGCAAGTGAGTCTGGGGAGAAGGCTTTGCCCCTGCTTCAGCTCCCTCTGCACCTCTCAGACAAATCACAGCCTTTTGCTGTCCTTCTCCCCTCAACGAGTGTGTAGGGTCCAAGGTAAACTGTCCCCTTCCCCCAGCCTCACAGCCCTTTTTAAACAGAATAGCTGCAAAACCTTTGATCACACCATGAACAAATATTAAGTCAAAACTCATTTTGCCAGTAAACATGCAAGTAATTCTCTTTGCCAAACTCCTGCTGCTGCTGCTCCATAAGGGAATCAGCTTTGCAAGTTTGGAGACTAATCTTTGCAAATTGCAGCTTGGAAGTGATAGAACCAGGCTAAAAAGCCATGATAATGCTGTGGTAATGTAAAAGAGAGAGGAGCATGCTGAAAGAGAAGGGACCTTACAGGAGTTGTTGGTCTGAAAGCATGCTGAGTAAAGTCAGCATGTTCTCTGGATTGGTCTGTGGCAAACACTTCCCTGTCTTCAGTGCTGCTACTTCTTTGTCTGCTGCTTTCTTCTTTCCTGCTGTGGCCCCTGCAGGAAGATGTGCTCTGGCAGTGGCAAGCTTTTGCAAGCAGGGACCATGAGGAGATCAGGGAGGGACATTTTTTCCTGGGAATGCTGCTGGATTTTGAGGGAGATAACTCCATCTCTTCAGGATGCAATTACTTTCAATTTTCTCGCTCTCTCACAGACTCATGAAAAAAGGGGAGGCTTAGAAGTTATCAGTGCCAAAGCAGGCTCTGAGGGCTTGATAAGAACATGCTGCACCCTTTGAACCTGAGGGGCAACCTTCAAAAAAAAAAGAATCTTGCAGTTGGATTTAATCCTTTTAGTAAATGCAGTCACATGGAGTGGAAAGATGAAAATGAAATGCTTTCCTAACACGTTCCATCCAATTGGCAGTGACCTAAGCATTGAAATCACTTTCTGTTCCTTTTTCCTTACCTTGTTGGGTGGTCTTCATTTGAAAGCAATTTTCTCCAGTCACTGCTACCTCGTGTAAAGCTGCTCAAGCCTCTCCACCTGCCTGCTAAGGGGTAAGGTAACAGCCCAGCATAAGGTGCTCCAGCAGCCTGGGTCTCTGATGAGGAGACTCATGGCTATTTGGATTAAATATTATTTAGATTTGCTGGCATTTTACACCTTCACTTTTGGACAATCCAGGCCTATTTTTTCTTACAAGTTGAACTTATGTAAGAACTTTCTTGTGTCAGGATATCTATCTTTATGTCCTATACATCTGTATGTCCTATATATGTATGTAGAATATAACTATATACAACTTGTAAACACTATTTACATATATGTGTTTATACATGTGTGTGTAAATAGCGTTTATGCTTATATAGCATAACATGAACATACAACTTGCTATAGGGCATAAGATATATATAACATACATATTTGTGTCTGTGTATATATGTAAGCAGCATTAAGAAGAGGAGGCTCAGGGGAGACTTCCTTGCTGAAAGGATGTTGGAGCGAGGTGGGACTTGGTCTCTTCTCCCAAGTAACAAATGGTAAGACAAGAGTGAAGTTGAGCCAGGAGAGGTTGAAATTGAAAATTAGGAAAAAATTCTTCCCCAAAAGGCTTGTAAAGGCCTGACAAAGGTTGTCCAGGCCAGTGCTGGGGTCACCTTCTCTGGAGGGATTTACAAGTTGTGTGGATGTGGTACTGAGAGATGTGGTTTAGTGGTGGACTTGGCAGTTAACGGTTGGACTTGGTGATCTTAAAGATCTCTTCCAACCCTAGACAATTCTATGACTCTGTGATGTGCACTGGAGTGATACCTGGTGGAAGAGGGGTGGGGTTGTGTTGTCTCCATTTTCACAAAGGCTGCATTTTGATGCCTTGGAAATTTTCTCCCCAACCTTTTCAAACTGCTGTTTATTTTGAACAACTTCTGTTTCCCATAGCAGGCCAACAATGTATTTTTTCTTACAGTCTCACACCTCAGTTCAATGTGGGAAATTAGGCCAAAAACCCATTCCTATTTCTGCTCTACCTAGCACCCAAGCCTCAAGCTGAATCAAGCTAGGACTTCACCTTAACTTATATCACTGCTTCTGGAGGAGTGTTTGTGTGCTAGAAGGGGGCTGTGTTTTTTCATCAGCTTGGTAGGAACTGTGTGCTCAGAAGCAGAGGAGGCTACTAGGTGGTAAACAGAGAATTTAAATTTCTGAAAGCTCTCTTAAACCTGTTCAAATCTCTGCACTGGGTAGATAAGGCCAAGCTGTTGTATGAGCTGACACAGTAGGAACAAACTTCTGGCATATGCACAGCAGTTACAGCATTAGAATTGTAAAGCACCTTTTTTCTTCTTCTTTTTTTTTTAATCAAGGTAGGAGCAGGTTTGAAAGGATGATTTGTGTTGTGTGTTTTCAGCTACAAACAGAAAAAAATCAAGCAGGGTTGGAAAGGAGGTGAGGAGTCTGAGCAAACATGAACAGGCTGAGCTAATCAATCTGGTTCCTTCAAATGTCATCACTGTTTTACCTCAATACCTTCTAGTCTCAGGATAACACAGACTTCAGTGTCCTTTTAATGAGAAAAACAAAACAAAAACAAAACCCCTTCCCTGATACAATCCTTCCTTCAAGGAAGCATTAGCCTAAAATCTGTGCCTAAACTGACTTTTACCTTTATCTTGGAGATTAAAATGTACAATGAGATGGAAGCAAGTTTTTCTACTTAGAGACATAGAATTATTATGGTTGGAAAAGAGATCACCAAGTCCAATTATCCACTCAGCACTACCATGCTCACCACTAAACCATGTCCACTTCCACCATTTGTTGGGACAAACAGGGGACAGCAGGCTGCCTGGTGTTATACCAAACCCCACCACCCTTCACTAAGAAAGGTTTGATTTCTTTGGTTCCACAGCCAAGTAGGAATCTAACAGACTGAAAACTCTGGAGACTGACTTCCACCCAAAGAGGAACATAAGCATATTTTAAAATTGTGACTACTTCAGCTCTAAAATGCACACAAAGCAAATATAACCTTATCACATAAGGATGTGATGCATGTCACCCAGTGAAACATCTCCTAGCAAACTTACACTCTCTATCCATCTTGTTTCCTTCTTTGCTGTCTGCTCTGAGTCAGGCTAATTGCAAAGCTCCCAGCTGTGTTTGAAACACTGCCTTGAAAAGCTGAGTGCTGCAGTGTATCCCTGGTTGTAGAATCATAGAATAGTTTGGATTGCAAGGGACCTTTAGTACTCATGTAGTCCAACCCCTCTGTAGTCAGCAGGGACATCTGCAACTAGATCAGATTGCTCATAGTCCCCCAAAACCTCACCTGGAATGGTTCTAGGGGTGGGACATCTACCACCTCTCTGGGCAACCTGGGCCAGTGTGTCACCACTCTCATCCTAAAGAATGTCTTCCTTCTATCTAGTCTAAATCTCCCTCTTTTAGTTTAAAACCATCACCCCTTGTCCTATCACAGCAGATGTTGTTAAAAAGTCTGTCCCCCATCTATCTTATAGGCACCTTTAAGTACTGAAAGGCTCCAACAGGTCCCTGTTTCTCCTGTGCTGAGGACTTCAGAGCTGGACCCAGCCCTGCAGGTGAGCCTGTGCTAGAGCAGAGAGGCACAATCCCCTCCCTGCCCTGCCTGCCATGCTGCTGGGGATGCAGCCCAGGACATAGCTGGCTTCTGGGCTCTGGGTGCACATTGTCAGCTCATGTGTAGCTTTTTATCCACCAGTACCCTCAAGTCCTTCTCTGCAGGACTGCTCTCAAGCCCTTCATCCCTCATCCTGGATTGGTACTGGGGGTTCTTCTGAGAAGAACCTTGCACTTGGCCTTGTTGTACCTCACAAGGTTCACATGGAACCATTTCTCCAGCTTGTCCAGGTCCCTCTGGATGGATCCTATCCCTCAGGTATGTCTACCACCCCACTTTCCTTGGTATCTCCTGCAAACTTGCTGAGGGTGCACTTAATCCCATTGTTCACATCAATTAGAGCATTATGATAATGCTACAGAAAAAATGTATTTATGCATTTTCTGATTACAAAAGTACTAACTTAAGCTGAAGCTCAGGTATAGCCATGCTTCTGAAGAAATTTGTGAGTCAGGATTTTCTGTTATGATTTCACAAAGAACACTTGAAAGGTAAAGCCTGTGTGTTTAAGGTCAAGAACACTGCTCTGTGGTTGTGTTCTCAAACACAAGAGTGGGGTGTTCCCAGAAGGTGGAAAGAGCAGTGCAGAACCTAGAGATGCCATAAAATGAAGACAACCAGAAGAAAACAGTGAAGGGAGTCAGAGTAATTTCTTAAAAAACATAGTGCAGATGTTGTGGCAGCCAGATTGTACAGGAGGGCTCCTCACCCTACTGCGTGCTGAGCAGGCAAAAATCTGGATTGTTTGATGGCTACCTTTGTGGTCTAGCCAGCTGTCATGTTCAGATCTGCTGCCAATGGCAAGCCAAGTCATTCCTGTACTACCTGCTTTGTTAAAAAGCTCCTGGGCAAAGGACCAGGAGAGGACCACGGGACTCTCCTGGCAGGAAGTTCTCTATGTGAGAGCTAACAACGCTGCTGCAGAGGTAGAGCATCCCTTTCAGCAGCCATTTGAGGGACACATCAAATAGAAGCATATCTATTTATTAAGCTATGGATACTTTAAGAAACATATATGCAGTATCTAATTAGACAAGAGGTGTCAGAGAGGCTATGCTGGAGTGCCAAAGTGTCTCAGTCCACCCTGTGCACACACTTGGTGCTGCCAGTGCTGTGATCACTGATTGCACTCTGGGTGCAATACAGCCCATTAGTGTCCAGCCACTCCTCTTCCTAGGGGTTCAACCTCCTACCTCTGCTCTTGAATTCGAGGGAAATCCTGTAACTAGATGAAGGGGAGAAGATGCTGATGTCTGCTTTTGTCACACAACTCCAACATCAGCACTGAGAGGGATGTTAAGAATGAACTAATAAGTGTTGTTAATGAAAACATTGTTAACTGCTGCCTCCAGGTAGAATTTTTCCAGCCTCAGTTTTCCTCTCCTTCCTCTCCTTCAGCTCAATATACCAATTAAACTATGACCAAAGCAGGAAATGTTTTAGTTTTCTTGTTAAAGAACATAAATGATAGCATTTTATAAATGCAGCAGTTTCCCTTTGTCCAGAAGATACTCATATTTTGGATTCCTCTGCAAGATGCAGTTGCAAGAAGGTGTTCAGCCTATTGTCCCAGTGTCCTGATCCCCATGGCACATGTGCCTAAGAAATATAATCCTTCTGCTCTTATCAGCCCATATTCCTTTCTGAACACACTTGCAACTGCAGACATGAGAAACAACTGGAGATGGGAACATCTGTTGGCTTCAAAACTTGCTGGATGACAGCTCAGCCTGACTTCCAGCACAAAATGATCAGGGGAAGAACTGATTCTGCCAGAGAATATGAGGTCCCACAGGCCCATGTGAAGGACTCTGCTGAGCCTTGTGTAGGACTGTCTTTCATTTTCTGCTGGTATTCATTCCCTCTGCTTGGTTAGCATTGTTAACACTCTGCATAATCTCTTTTTCTTCCTTTTTCTTTTGTCCCACATTGCTCTATCCTAAATACAAAAAGGCTCTCGTAAGAAACATCCTGTTGGGCTGTCATGTGGAACAGCCTCCATATCCAGATGATAATGATGGGAACTCTAGCATTGTATGGGATTGGTGAGCAAGTAAGAATGGCTTTTCAGCACAAATAGTCTCTTTAAAGCATTGCAAATATTCTGAAATGCCTGTTTCTAAAATCATGTATCCCCTCTAAAGTATTGGTGGTGATGTGTGTGCACTGGAAAGGAAAAGTACTGGAAAAAAATCAGACAAAGGTTTCTGCCTTTACTGAAACCCAGGCTGTTTTCTTTCTATTAATTCTCCTCAAAGTGTATAGCTACCTATTACCTTGGATTGCAATGGCTTCAATGGGCTCTTACAAACCTTTGGCCCTGTCGCTATAAAAACCTTCCATGTTTTTGCCAAGCTTCCCTCAGAAAGATTACTTTTGCTTTGAAGATGCCAATAAAGGAAATTGGTTTTGCAAGGAAAGAGCTGGGAAGACAACCCCAGACCCTTCATTTGGATTTTCTCCAATCATAATTTATTGGAACTGAAGAGCAATTCCAACTACATTATAAGATGCACCATGGCCCAAGCAGTGAGGTCTCTCTGGGCTGTGCTTAGTCATGTTTCAGTGCCTCCTGCCCTTTCTTGCAGCTTTTGAGCAAAAGCTTCAAAGAAAAACAGAAAAGCCCCCCCAGCCAGGCAAGCTTTGAAGGGTTTGGCACAGGCTGCAGCTGGCAATGGGAGGTGAGGAGCCATCCCAGCACACAGTACAGCCTCTCTCAGTCAGCTGCTCGCAGGGGTGAACAAGCCCAGATGGTGAGCAGCAGACCTGCATCTAGTCTCTGTGTGCACGTGGCCCCGTGCCAGCCTCTGCTCTCACTTGAAACGAGCTTACTCCATTTTTTCTGATTTTTTTTGTTGTTTTTTTCTCTCCTTTATTTTTTGTCTTTTTTTCTGCTTTTTTCCACTCCTCTTTCTTCTCTAATTTTTTCTGTCTCCTTTCTCCTCTCCTTTTTCTCTCCTTTCTCTTCTTTTTCCTCTCCTTTTTTCCTCTCCTTTCCTTTTCTCCCTCTTTTTATCTGTTTTCTCTCTATTCTCTCTTTTCACTCTCTTTATCTGTTCTCTCTCCTCTCCTCTCCTCTCCTCTCTCCTCTCTCCTCTCCCCTCTTCCTTTTTTTTGCCATCTTTTTCTTTCTCCCAAATCCTTTTGTCTAATCTTCTTAAGAGTAGCACATGCTGCTGGACCACCTGGAGGGTTCTGTATCATGCCATAAACCTGAAAAGCTGAGGCAGAGAAGAGACTGGCATCTTTACCCACAGAACCATGCTGGAGTCTGCTTGCAACTGAAAAACGAGCAAACTTGGAAAGTTAGTCACAGTTCTATTCTTAGCCTGGCCAGGCTGGGAAACAAGGCTCTGCAAATGAATGCACATTCGCTCCTGCTTCTTGCCCAGATTTCCTAGATGGAGCCTGGAGAGCTCCAAGTCTCCCTGGGGGCTCCAGGGGAGGTGAGAACTGACACAGAAGGCAGCATGGCCACCACAGGCTGCACATTGCTGCTTCTCCTGCTGCTGCCATTTCTGCTCAGTTCTTTCAGCCCTCCAGCAAGCTCAAGTGCTTTCCATCATCCAGACAATATGTGAGTACATCTATCAGCCCTGTAAAGAATGGAAGGGAATCTACTGGATGTTGTCACCATATCCCCTGCCTGAAGCCAGGTGCAGGGACACCTAGGTCACCCTTTGCTGCCCAACCTCCAGCAGGACTATAGTCTAAAGCTGGTCAAGGCATGCTTGGTCTGATAAACCATCCAAACATGGCCTCGGTGGGATCACTAGGCAGGAGAGTGTGGAATCCATGCTACAGATGTGCAGATATCTCTTACTAACCTCACACAGTGAGATAGTGGTGTTAAAATGGTTTCTATCTGCATGGGAATGGACAGCAGAGCTGGGGCCAGGGAGGCAGCTGTGATAAATCCTTCATCTGTGCAGGGAAGGAGCAGGTTGGGCAGGAGCATGAGGGAAGTGGGAGGATTATTTGCTAGGGGAGAACAGGCTGGTACAGCAAAAGATTAATCTCCAGTCTCTCCAGCTTTATACCAATATGTGAATTATTCCCTTCTACCCTCCCCTGCTCTGCAGGCTGGGACAAACAATGAAAGAATAGGTAATATTGCTTCTCACTAATGAAGCCCCCAAGTTTTAAAACATTTTTGTTCACTTACATTTTATTTTGAAAGTGTTTGAATATGCTGGATCAGTTGCTGGTTTAACCTGTTTTGTAGCTGTTTGATCACAAGCAGTATTTTTCATCAGTACTATGTGAAAAGGCAGAGGATACCAATCCTGAGCAGGCTGAACACACAGTAAGTGAGAGGTTTGGATGCACACTAGCACATCCAGTGCCAAAACAGAGACATAGTTCAACTGCTTGAGTGAACTGTCATGTTGAAATAGGCAGTTTCTTCCTTTGTTTCCTTTCTGTTCCCCATCCCAAGGGCAGCTCCATCACTCAGAGCCCAGCAGGGTTGTGCTGAGAGCAGCATGGGGCTCCCTGGGCTCCTGGAGTTTCAGATCCGGGGAAGGGGCATGCTGCAAGCTGTTCAAGATGAGATGCTGGAAACTCACTGGTTGTGTTGCCTTCTTCAAGCCTGGTGGCTTCTCAGTCTGAGCTCATCTAATTTCATCAGCTGATCCAGTATCCTCTGATATATAGAAGTTGTGGTTATCTAGGTATGTGCACTAGACAGGCTTCCCTCCACCTTTCCAAAGCATGGAGTAGTTGAGGTTGTAAGGGACCTCTTGAGGTCTTTAGTCCAGGCTTTACTATCTCCATAGATGGAGATTTCATAGACCTTGGGGCACAAATTCCAGTGCTGCCCCCCCTTGTGTGAATAGTTTTGTTGATGTCCAATTATTTTGCTGCAACTCGTGGTTGTTGTCTCTTGCCCTTTCACGATGCCATGAGAGAAAAGCCTGCCTCAGTCTGCTCTATAACCTCTCTTTAAAACCTCTATCACCTTCAATTAAATCTCTATACAAATAGTTTTCTTGGGGAGCTGGCTCAGTCTCTTGATGTTTGGCTCTTCTCATCATCCTCACAATATATTCTTGTTATTAACTGGTTCCATCGAAGTAGATTTAATGGTTGGCAAAAATATCTGTGTGCTTGTGACTTTGCATCCCTGTGATTTCCCTGATCCATAGTTATCTGCTTAGAGGGGTTGTGGAGCTGCATGGCTTTGCCTTCAGGCAGCATCTCCAGAGCTAAGCCCTTTGGAACATTTATCACCCCCTGTGTTTCCCTGGTCTAGCTGACCTCTTTTGAGGTCAACTCAATCCAAGCACTGCTATTCAAGATTTTAGAATTCAACTAACAAAACAGGAACCCAATTCTCTGTTGATAACACAGTCTGCAGTGATAACGGTGATACTTTGGTTTTCCTTGCAGTTATCAAGATGCTTTTCTTTTCTGTGTGCATCAAAGAAGCAATAATTTGACTTGTCTTCCTTGAGTAATGATTTGGTCTTATACTTTCCTCAGTTGCATTTATCTTCAAGGCATTGATTTCATTCCTTTTTAAATTTTTTAAAGTTCTTTCTCCTTGCACTTATTTTGGTAGTGATTCTGAATGAATTATCCTGGCTTTATAATTAAGTAGACACAACTTTTATGTGCAGTGCCTGAAAGAAGGTTAAAAACTTCAGGCTAAACTATTCTAAGGGTAACTTTCTCAGATTTGTTAGATTATTGCTTTGTTAATTCTTTCATTGAGTGTATTAACTACAGTGATTGATTTTTTTTTTCCTTGTTTTGTGACATAATTCCTAAGCTTCCTAGCAGAACTCACAGGCCACCCTGGGAGCTGGTGCCCTCCCTTGCCTGAGGTGGGTGGCAGTGGGTGCCCAGCCCACCCCTGTGCACGACTGGTGGGTTCAGAGAAGGTGCATGCATAGGGGAGACTTACTGGAGATCAGTCTGTCTGATTTCATTTTCCCAGCTTTCTAGGGGAAGGATTGAGGCAGCAATTTGGTTTACTAAGTCCCTGGAAAGTGTGGGCAGCTCGGTACGCTGTCAAACAGGACCTCGCCGGAGGCTTGCAGACAGGAGAAGGTAGTAGTGTTCCTGTCAGCATGGATTTGCTGTGCAGATGTTGAGCTTGCTCCTGACTCGTTGGAGCAGCAAATTTACATTCACAGCATACAGCCCTTTGTGCATCAAGTCAGTCCCTAGAATCAGTGGAATAATTTATTTACATAAGTTTGGTTTGCAGGACTGTGTAGCAATGTGTATGTAGCCACATTAGATGATCTAACCTGAGGCTGGAGCTCTGCCTGCTTACACATAGCATCCTATAGATGGTCAGGACTGTTGGCTCAAATATTGTCACCAGAAGACCAGACTCCACCTCTAGGACTCAAGGTTAGGTGACCTAGAGGCTGTGGATGGTTGCAGTGGACCTCTTGGATTTTGGACCAGAGAAGTGATCATCCCCTTGTACTCAGCACTGGTGAGGTCACACCTAGAACATTGTGTTCAGTTTTGGGCCCCTCAGTCCAAGAAGGACACAGAGGCATTGGAGTGTGTCCAGAGAAGGGCAACAAGGCTAGTGAGGAGTCTGGAGCACAAGTCTGATGAGGAGAGGCTGAGGGAACTTGGGTTGGTTAGTGTGGAGAAGAGGAGGCTCAGGGGAGACCTTAGCTCTCTCTACAACTCCCTGACAGGAGGTTGCAGGGAGCTGGGGGTAGGTCTCTTCTCCAGGGTTAACAGTGAGAGGACAAGAGGAAATGGCCTCAAGTTGCAGCAGGGGAGTTTTAGATTAGATATAAGGAGGAATTTCTTTACTAATCTGGTTGCTAAGTGTTGTCCCAGGCTGCCCAGGGAGGTGTTGNTCCCTGCCCAGTGCAGGGGGGTTGGACTAGATGAGCTCCAGAGGTCCCTTCCAACCCAAACCATTCTAGGATTCTATGATAGGTATGGTTGGACTTGATGATCTCAGAGGTCTCTTCCAACATTAATGATTCTGTGATTCTGATCCTATGCAGCTCTAACCATGAGCTGTGACAGACATAGGAACTGTGTGAGGGTGCAAGCTGCACTGGAGAATGTCCCCAAGTCCTTTGTTTGTTTGTCTCCCTTCATTATTTTGTTGTCTCCTCCTTTGATGTTTGATGTTATGGTTCTAAATGTTTCATTATTAGTTCTAGTCAAACATAATTTTGTGCAGCTCAGCCAGATGACCACACAATCCTGTCTCTGAGACGTAATATTGTCTGTAACAATAGCTACGTTATGGAGTTTGTGACAGTGATGGTCCTAGCTGTCACGTTAGGAGAGAGGCAGCACTGTGACAGGGACTAGGTTTTGTTCTGATGAAATTTGTGTGTCATTAATTCACATCCATTTGAGAAATTTCACAGAATTACTGGTGAGGAAATTAACCCATTCAGACCAAGAGAGGTATATGAAGTAAGACACTTACTCCACACCTCAAGGCACCTATCTAGGACCTCAGAGAATTTAAAATACCAATTTCAAACTCTGAAGTATAGGTATCATATCCAAAAAGGGGCCTTCTGATGGACTAAACTTACAGAGGAAAATGGACAAAGCCAAAATCTGACTAATTTAGGAAATTGCTGTAGCTCCATCCTCTTATGTAGCACTGTAGAAAACTGAGAGTTCCTTTCAGCCTCTCTGGAAATAAGCACACGTGGCCTGACTTCACATGGGAAATGACAAAGAGCCAGAAACCCCACGGGGACTCTGAGTTTGCTAATCTACTTTACATTTCAGATGTTCTGATACCATGGTGATGGGCAACAGGAGAAAGACCTAAAATAGAGTTTAAGTGTTTTCAACAGCTTTCTCTTACTAAGTGCACTTCATACTATTATGACACAGTCCTCTTGATTTTTTTTCCTCTTTCTTCCACTTCAAATAAATTGTCTAGTACCTAAAAGGTCATTTTGAAGAACTTTGCTTTTCTATAAATTACTGGATTTTGTAAAAACACTGGATATAAGTGACAATCTCTTGTAAGACTGCATTTAGTATCTTACTTTTAGACTCCTAAGAGAGAGCCTTTAAAAATCCTCTCAAAGGGATTGCGTGAGGCAGGGAAAGGGAGGAAGAGGATACTGTGCTGTGTTTTCTTTCTGAATTTTCCATATATGAACAAGAAAGGACTGAATATCCCAGAATAATTAGTGTAATGGTAATAAAGAAGGCTGTGAAAAGCCTTATCTTCTAGCAAGCATGTTTGTTGTTTCTCTCTGTAGAGTATGGTAAATGCCATCCAGTCTGATGTGTGTGCAGCCTTTCAGTACAGTTGCAGTTGAATGGAAAGCATGGAGTTTTGTAGAGTTTTTGCTGATCTAATAACCTTTCCCCCTCTGACTTCTGGAGTGAATCTTATGCCTGACTTCAATAACTTTGAAGATATTTGAGATTTGTTTGCTGCTTGATGGGGTTCAGTTTACTAATACTTCTGTCTACTGAAATCCACTGTGTCAGTCCAGTGGTGACAAAGCAGCAGCTATAAATTTTGCTGGTAGTTGAGAAGTGACATGTAGGGCTGGCACTCCCCCTGCTCCACACAATAGAGCAGTGTCTGTGTGTGTGGGGGGGGTCATTAAAGGCTAAATTTTAAGTTAAAACATACCACTTTCTGCTAGAGAAGCATTCTCTGTGTGTGTAGGATGTCCTAAGCCTCTTGCAGGAGCAAATCTCCTATCTTTCTTTTCATGCCTTTCTCTTACCTATTTTCCCCGTTCCCTTTCAATTTTCCTCTCTGTGCTCCAGATAACTTTCCCTTCCTTTGGTGCTGCTAGGATGCTCAATGGCCCATTCTAATGCAATATTTAGGTGCCTCCTGGCTGTGATTTAAAAGATGCTTTAACATTTTCTATACTAAAGAAGATTTTTCTTGTAGCCCAACAATTCTTAGTTCTTAGCTCCTTAGGCTCCTGCAGTTAAAACTTCCAGCCCCAGATCTCAGTGGCTCATATCCCATTTTCAGCTTCAGGTATTATTCTCTGGTAGTCTCTTGTCCTTTTGCATCATTCAGTGTTGTTGGTACTAGTTCCTTCATATTTTTTCAAGTGCTAAATGGCAGTAGGAGGCAGATGAGCATTTATGTAGGATCCTTGCTGTATTGCTTCTCTGTGTGTGTCAAAGAGTGGTATGAGATTCAGGCTGAGTGTGAGATAGGCTTTAAAACTGAGCTAGGAGGAGAAGTTGAAATGACTCAGAAAGCAGGAGGATCATTTCTTTTGTTTCTATTTAACATCTAACAAATCTTGGTTTTTCCATCTCCTGCTGAGGTCCAGGACAGAGTAGGATGAGAGCTCTCAATGCCTGCTCAAGATTATTCCATTTCAGATGCTAGTGAAGCACTGCATAAATTGCTCCTAAGACAGCACAGGATCACTTGACCTTTTTGATGCTTGCAGTGGCTGCTTTGTCATCCACTCTTCATTAGAATACCATTTCCAGTGCTATGAAACTTGTCATACAATCTGCTGCTCCCACATTTGAGGCAGTGCCCTACTCGCTTTCAGGCCTGTCAGTCTTGGCAGGGGAGAGGAAATCTCAGGGGAAATATTGGAGCTCAGACTTGGCTAGACTAATCTGCACCACAATGTAGTCTTTGCCTTGCTTTCCAGGGGCTTTGCCTCAGGCCTTCAGCTGATGCAATTTCTGATTTCAGAAAGTGAGTGATCTATAGGAATCTGTAGTCTGCATTTCTTTCTTGCACACAAGGGCCCCTAACCATGGCAGTGGAGTGCCACTTATGGATTTATCCAAGCCAAAGCAGGCAAGGTTGGGATATATCAATAACCCATTATACAGAAGAGGTGAGCAAGATTAGATGATTTATCCTGATTAACACATAGAGGATAAAGCACTGCTGAAAAAGGCAGTGGAGCTAAAGTTGGTGATGAGCTCATAGCTACACAAAGGGGTGATCCTTCCCCATCCTTTCTCTCCTGCAACCCCCCAGCTCTGCTGAACCCTTGACAAGTCCATTGAGCTTTCTGAGCTGCAGCTATTGTTTTTCCTTGATTAGCCTTATGTAGCAAAGGGGGCTGCAAGGGGAGGTTGACTGGTAATGGGCAGGTACCTGGCTAGGTGACAGAAGAGGAGGACATGGCCACTTTTTCTAGTGGCAGCCACAACTATGCTACACTGCCAGCAGCAGGAGCTGAACTGTCTTCTCCAATCCCCTGTCTTTCCCAAAGTTCAGACAGAAAGAATTTCTTTATGAAAGGCTTCTGCCTTGGGTGAAGATACAGGTCAGCACTGAGACCCAACTTTTGCTCCATCTTGGCATCTTGTGATATGTAAATTGTCATGCAAAAGCCTCCTGAGCTAGTGTCATGCTTGTCCCTCGAATTACTGCACTACCCACAGAGTAACTGCTGTGTACTACAGGTGGGGCAGACCCTCTGTGCTGCCACTGCTGCCATTGCCCCAACCCAGGTGGTTGGGTCAGCATGAAGGGTGAGTACCTGTAGTCACAGCACTGCAGTTGTGACCTTCTGCTCTGCCCACCTTGCACCCAGGCACACTAGCACAGCACACATCCTGTCCCTCCCACATCCTTTGGTCCCCAGGGTGAGAGACAACCCATCATCCTGGCAGTATATTTCACAAGGTGGCATGTTTGTAATCAATGAATTGTGCTGTGGAAGCACACCCATCATTCTTGGCACCATATGGCAACTAATCTCTCCTTAAGCAGTTAATTAGGCACCATTTGTATGCACATGTCGCCCTGTGCACACCAAGCTACTGTGGTTCCTGTAGGAAGCTGTTTCTTCTGGGCTGTCTTTCTCTTCCCTTTGTGTGGAAAAATGAGATATTTCCTTCTCATTTCTTTGTGTATGTTCTCTTGATATCAATACAGGTTGGGAGATGATGTGATTGAGAGCAGTCCTGCAAAGAGGCAACTAAGGATACTGCTGGATGAAAAGCTGGACATGAGCTGGCAATGTGTTCACAGCCCAGAAGCCAACAGTGTCCTGGGCTGCATCCCCAGCAGTATGGCCAGCAGGGCAGGGAGGGGATTGTGTCCCTCTGCTCTGCTCTGCTCTGGGGAGACCTCACCTGCAGGGCTGGGTCCAGCTCTGGTGTCCTCAGCACAGGATGTGGAGCTGTTGGAGTGGGGCCAAAGCAGGCAGCAAAAATGATCTAAGGGCTGGAAGCTCTGTGCTGTGACAGGCTGAGAGAGTTGGGGTTGTTCAGCCTGGAGAAGAGAAGGCTCCAGGGAGACCTTAGTGCAGCCTTTCAGTACTTAAAAGGGCTTGCAAGAAAGATAGAGGTAGTCTTTTTAGCAGAGCCTGTTTGTGATAGGACAAGGGGTAATGACTTTACACTAAAGGAGAGGAGGTTGAGACTAGACATAAGGAAGACTTTTTTATGCTGAAGGTGGTGAGACACTGGCCCACGTTTCCCAGAAAGGTGGTAGATGCCTCATCCCTAGAACCATTCAAGGGGGGCTTTGAGCAACCTGCTCACAGCAGGAAGTTTGACTAGATGACCTCTAAAGGTCCCTTCCAACTCTAACCTTCCTATAATTCTATGATTCTTTCCAAAGAGCAAAAGTAATGAGGTGCTGGGCTGGGGTGCAAGGCTGGAGTAGGAGATTGATCCAGGCTTTAGGCCCTGGGTGTAGGCTGAGATGAGAAGGAGCTTAGCTTTTGACTCTGGTTACAGGGTAGTGGTTAATTTGGCAGGAATTGGCCTCCCTGTGTACTAAGGAAGGGCAGGAATGAGGTGCCTTGGCAAGACTCATCAGGCAAAGTTGTTCAGAAGGCACTTGTATCTTAAATGCAATTTCCCAACCAGCATTGTTAATCCCTAAATTACAAGAGCACTGATTTAAAACTTAGTTAATGCTAGTACTCAATCTTGACAAAAAAAATGGTAATAAAAATTATAGTGACATCGTGTGTTTTGGTATCTGCATGTGTTTAACTGGCCATTATTAGTTTACTGCTCACATTGCTAAGCATCATCCAGAAGACAATGTGAAGCCTTTTCATGGAGGAAGAAATAGATATTGGTGCAGAACACTGGGGTCTGAAAAATATGTGTGGGTGGGAGGTTTGCTGCTGTTCAGAGAGGCAGGGATACAGGCCTAGCCCCAAGGCTGAGCAATTTAATAGGCTCTCTGCTCTTCATTGTGTTTATGCCATTCCAGAGTGGGACTACAGGTGATGCCAACAGCCACCAGTTTACTGCTTTGGATCTCTTTCCCTTGGGAGTCTGAAGGAATGGGATGTTGTGATGTTAGCTGTGGGGATAAAGTGTTAGAAAGTGAAAGGTGGCAAAAAAGCATGTATTCAGGGAGCAGAAGGTCCTTGAGGCCACAGAGAACAGCCCAAAATCAAGAAACTCTCAGTCATGGTAGGAGACACTGTACAAAAGAGACTGAGTGATTGAGTCTGGTTTGCACACTCCTGCAGGGATGAAGATGTGCTAGAAGGAGTTTTGAAGTAAACCAGCCTCCAACTGAAGGAAACAGTCAGATGGGATTAATATTGTGATGGCTGTTTGTATGCCAAAGTGACAGAAGCATGAAGCTAAAGGGCCAGAAGCTCAAGAGAGAAACAGACTCTGTGTGTCTGCTGGGAGAGAAAGGGAAGTGAGAAAGAAGAAAGAAGAGTGAAGGTGGCAGTGGCAAGGGAGTTGAGAGGTTGCTGCAGCTTGAAAGAGGCATTAGAAGTGCTACTAGATTAAATGGAGGAGGACATCAAGGGGGAATATTTTGCTTTTTCAGAAGTTTTGGAGAACTGTACTAATAAAATAAGGTGATCATGCAAGGTCAAGGAGGCCAAAAATGAGCAATGAGACAGCTTTACTGTTCTGACAGATACATGGCTCTGCACCTGCCGTGGCCTAAATGTGGGACAAAGACATGAAGTAAGAGGCATAAGATAAATAGTGGTGTAGGAAAACTTGAAATTACAATGGATCAATTTCTCTGACATGAAGTTTCTTCACCCTCAGTTCCCCCATGAGTCAGCATTTCTTGCTGGAAGTGATTTACACAAAAACCCAAGGGATATTACAGACATGATTGTGAGTAAAGAAGGTAAATTTAAGAAAATCAGTGCTTAGCTAGGCAAGATGCAACAATTCTATGATAAAGCAGGTCTATACAGTCATTATCCTGTGAGCAGGGCAAAATTCAGTCTGTTGCTCCTGAAATTATTGTTCCAAACTTTCTAACTTGAAGGAGAGTCTCTGCTTACTCTGCTTCTGCTAAAGGTAAGATCTGTTTTAAGCCAGGCTCTCGAGGGACTGGACTTCCCTGGACTCACAGAGATCTCCTCTCCTTTGCACAAACGTGGAATGATGACACTTGCCTATTAACCCATGAACTTAGCATGAGCAGGGACTGACCTCCACTGTGCTACCACTTAAGTTCTCCAATTTTATGTCATTTGCACACAATTTCCTGCCAAGGTGACATTGTCAAGTATTCCTGACAATAAGGACATGTTAATTAGGGCAAGGGGAAAAGAATAAGCACAGGCTGGAAACCTGAGCTGGAGATAAGATTGCTTGAAGGGACAATGAAACACAAACCAAAGATGATTGTAGGGTAGGGATTCTTGGGTCTCTGAGTGAGGTGCCTGTATACCCTAAATCTGTGTAGGTTAAATTGCTTGTGTGATAGCCAGAGTCTGTTTTTAGAAACTTTGCTAGCGGTTTGTTTAGGTTTTGTTTATTTTTTGATTGTATTTTTCCTTCCTTGTTTTTGTTCTTCAGAACAGGAGAAGGACCAGTGCAGCTCCCCAGGCCACAGCTTATCCCTGGACCAGCTCACACTATGTAAGCAACTTGAGTTTTTCCTAATACTTGTACTCTAAGAGCTTTTTTACTTAATACTGCCACCATAAAAGCTGGGTAATCCTTGCACATAACCAACTTTTTCATCTTTGAACACCTTATAGATCCCACCACAACTTGATTTGGATATGCTTTCAGCAGCAGTGCTGCTCTCTACTGCTCAGACTGTCCAAGGGAGCCAGAGCTGCAGACACCTGAATGTGGCTATGGTGACAGCATCTCTTTTTCATATATTGAGCAGGAATCCACCTCAGATGCAACCTGAGGATGTCTGAGGTGTGAACTGTATCATAACAACTACTCTGGCGTTCCTCAGGAAGATGAACAATGATGCAGCTTTTGTTCTGTAAACCAGATGAACAGATGCTACATTGGAGAGGGTGATAGCTGCAGTAGGGTCAATAACTGGTGAGGGAGACTCTGAAACTGTCCCTGTTGAAGCACTGGTTATGGGTTATGATCTGGGCTTACCTGAGTGGGGAAGGAATGAGCATGCTATACCAAACATTGACTAGCTGATATCCAAGCTGTGGTAACCCTCCACATTCATGTTTCTAGCCAGTTGTTACTGCAAGTAAAACATGCAATTTTACTCTACATCCTTTTGTTTTAAAGACCACATTTTCCTGTTTATGTTTATTCAAAAATTTATATATATGTATATATCCTTTAGAAACCAAACCCATCTTTCAGCCTTAGTGATCCCACATGACAGAAAGCTTCAGAGAAGTTCATGCTCACTGCTCACGTTATCCCTGTGCTGCCCACTGGGAATGGTGGGAAGCCAAGACAAGCAAACAGGACATGGAAAAGCTCATGGGAACTGCTAGATTTGAACCTCCTAGTGTGGTCTCAAGGTCACAGATCACAGCTGCTTCTCACAACTCATGCTCACAGCCCTAGAAAGTCCCAGACACTTCTTCTGGGCAAACTGTCTACTGGAAAAAGGAGAAGGGAGGGAACGAGGACCAGAAAGGCTAAGATTGGCCTGCCATTTTTGTATCTGAGTGATAAAAATGAATGGGGGAAAATGCCTTGTTTTTGAATGCTGAAATAAGTCCCAATAATTTTCTATATTTCTCTTGATTTTACAGCATTAGCTGTGAGTACTTTTAATGAGTCTTTTTATGAGAACCTCTTTTGTTGGGGGGGGAGAAGTTATTAAGTCTCCTACAAAGGATTTTATGGTTTTCATTATAAACAGGTAATGGAGTCTATGCAAAAATTACCTTTTGACTTTGCAATAAAACCCATTTCCCCCAAGGTAAGATCTCCATAAAGAGAGAATTACACAGCATGAGAATGGAGAAGTCATCTCTGAAATCACAAGGTGCCTGCACATCAGCAGCTTTTGAGAAGCCCTAGGGATCCATCAGCCTTCCTATGCTTGTCTGTCTGTCTGCTACAGGCCAAGGAAACTGCAGAGGACAATGCAGGGTTGCCCAGATTGCCTCACTGCATTGCAATCTAGCAGCCTCAGGGTTGCTTTAACTTTGTTAATAGTCACATGTGGCTCACCCAAACCCCACGGCTGGAGGCTGATGTGTAGTGGAGGGATTAACAGCTCTGCTTCTTTCCTTTGAGTTGTGTAGTGAACTGTCATGTTGGAAAGATTCACTTATTTTTTTCTTCTGAATAATATTCCTTAGACTTACCCACCCTGGCTTTCTTGCTGGGCTTTGCCCATTTGGTAGTAGGAATTACTTTGCTCTCAACCATGGAGAAAGCCCTTGTGTTGGAAAAGCTTTCTCTTTCAGTGTTTTCCTCGACAAACAATAAGACTCTTCTGCTAGCCCTGATCTGGACAGGTTGGCCAAGGTTTGAGCTGTCAGTACAGCCAAGGCCAAGAGCCACAACCACCCTTTCCTCTGTCTTGAAGAGAAAAGAGTGCTTTGCCTCCTGATGTTAAATTCACATTTTGCTGATTATTAGAGGAGACATTTTCTTGGCACTCAGAGCCAGTGCTGGTGTTCAGCACTGAGCTCAGCTGTGCCAGTCCTGCAGACTTCTTATGACCTTCAGCAAGTCACTTCATTTTCCTTTGCCTTGTTGTTTATCCTCTTTTCCTTCCTTCTTCTCTTCCTTCCTCCCCACAAGGAGGTCAAGTCTTTGATGAATGTGTTGTCATTTAGCATAAGATCAAGTGATCCAAGGAGACTGAGTTGCTGTGACTTCATGAGTTAATTACGTCACTCGTCTGTCAGCAAGAGCTGATTGTATGTGTGCTCTTAGCTGCCTACTGCTAGGAAATCCAGCACCTTCTTTTCCAACACCAGAAATAGAGTTCCTCCAGCCAAAAGTCTACCACATCTGAATTGTGAAATAAGGAAAGGCTCCTGAAAGCAAAGACTCTGAAATAGAAACCATTATAGACAATATGCAACTTTCTTTTCAGAGCACAACCCTGGTGTCCAAACACACCTGTTTGCAGCAGAGATGTCAGCAAGGCCACCGCAGGACCCTGTCTTACAGAGAGACATCTCCTGGGGGATATCAGGTAAGCTGTGTACTTGGGCCAGCTGTGCACAAGCAGCAAAACTAGCAAATCTATAGTAAAACCAGGCAGGTGGCTGAGTGGTGACCCTTTCAGAGACCAGCTAGCACTGTGCTGATGAGCTGTTGGCAGTGTGGGATGACAGGGAGCAGCAATGTCATCCACAGTCACCATATGAGTGGCACCGCTGTGAGACCTCAGGCTCTTTCCACATGTTTGGGTATTACTACAACGCTCTAGTCCAGCCCAGCTACCTATTCCACCTACTACAATTGACTAGTTATTTGACTAAGTTAATGCACAGTTGGTCAATATAAGTTTATTAATTAATTACCTGCTTTGAGCCAGAAGACTTGAGAAAGAAAGAGATGAAGAGGAAGAAAAAGCAGAGCACCCGAGACTGTCATTTGCTGACATTTAGCTCTCCCTGTATATCATTTATAAGGATATATAGACTGTTATGGGTCATCTGTATCCCTCTAATCACTAATGAGGTGTATTTCATGCCCTAAAATGAAAGTCATAAAAGTGAAGCGTTTTCTACTGCAGGTCCATTTGAGTTCTTTATACAGATGTCCTAGTGCCCTTTATAATGTATTTGCTATAAATCTTGATAACGTTATTTGTTTTGTTTTTCTGTCTAAATGCAGCATTAAGTGGAAACAGCCTCATTATCTCCCTATTTCCAAAGAGAACTCTCTGTCTTCGAAAGGTGCAGTATTAACAGCCCTAGAGATAGAAATCCTTCTACATGCAGAAGAGGCAGAGCACAGGCAGGCAAACCAAGCCTCCCCCTTCCTTGCTCTTGTGTTTGAAGTGATGAATGAGTGACACTTCACTTATCTCTCCCAGAATTGTGGGTTCAGCAGCAAGCAGGCTCATCCACACCTCATCTTTTCCCTTGCTAAAAGCAGTGTCAGATGAAAGATTTGTCCAAATTTAGGGAAACAAATGTTTGCTTTTACAAACTTGATTCCCTTCTGTTTGACTTTGAGATATTGACCTTGTAACCTGCTGAGTCTCGTTCTCTTATTTGTAATAATCATATCAATCACAGTAGTATCTGACATTTAGCTGAGTCCCCATTATAGTAGAGTTGGATTATTTTGAGGTCTCACTCTGACAGTGGCTTTGTGGCTCTCTCTGATGCTTCCTTGCTTTCCTGCATTTTGCTTTTAAACTCTGGCAATCCAGAGTCCCACCAGTCAAAAACATAACCCTTCTGCAACATCAAGGAAATTCTGCAGGTCACATTCTTCCCTTGCTGCCTGTGCTGCTGTAGCATGAGCAGTGCTTCAGTCAGCTGAGGGTTCACTACAACCATCTCAAGTCAGGGTGGAAAACTTGGTTTCAAGGAGATTTAACTCAACTCAGGCTAGTATTTTAAATAGTGCTAGGACAGTAAAGATGGGGACCCAAGGTTTATAAGATCTAGCCCAGACTTTAAGTGGCACATTGAGGTCNCTTTTGCAATAGCTTTCTTTCCTGTTGGAGAAGTCTCTCATTACACATACTGTCAGCCCTGACTTGTCTGGATAGCTAACAGAACAGCCAGCCTTTTTCAGGCACCTCTTGATGCTTCATGAGATAATGCAGCAGGGTAGTGCCCTGAGAAACTCCGCTGGGAAGCAGGTGGACATGCTGTGGCTTTTCATACCCCAGATTTCTTTATAAAAAAATTTGTTTCCTGGTGAGAAAATGAATCTGTTGCCGAACACAAAAATGTTAAAGAGAGAATGGGAAAGCAGAGAGTAATAAGTAAAGGGATTTAAGATGTGAGGCCGTATTGACTCTTGTGCTCAAACCTACCTTTCTCCAAGACAGGACCAGCTCTGTCAGCCCAGCTGCATCTTCATGGCACAATAAGGATTGCTTTAAACCTCTGAGCCTCCATAAGACTTTTCTGGAATTGCTTATGGTTGTCTGTTTAGATGGAGCTGATACCTAATCTCCTTCCTACACACGCTCACGTGGCCTCTTCCATGATTCTCCATTTCTTCAAAGACCATTTGTAAGTATCTCTGGGGTATCATTTAAAGTCCTTTGAGATCAAGGAGGCTTTTCTTTTGGCTTCAGTGGGCTTTGGCTGTGGGGCTTATCCTTCTTTTAAAGCAGACTTATTTTCTTCTTATGAAACTACTCTGAAGATTCTCAGAGAGGGTTAAAATGTTATTCACACCTCTGTCCCCAGCCTGGGAGGGAAGACACTATCATATATTGGCATCAGTTCCATCTTACAGATGTCTAAAGGGTTAAAAGTGGCAAGTGATTTTTCTAAAAGCTCCTGTAACAAAGTCCAGTTCAAACTACTTAAGAATTTGTTTAAACCTTGTTAATCTCACTGGGAATCCACTATGTGTTTTGCTGAGTCACAGCCAAAACAAAGACCTCCTGGCTCCCACTTATCCACGAGAAAGGGCTGGATTCATGTTCTCTTTCAACACATTTAAAAACTTAGTTGTGTTTGAGGTCTTGTGTCAGAGAGTCAGGTACCAGGGAGACCTTCTTGTGGCCTTTCAGTACTCAAAGGGAGCTTACTAAAAAAAGAAAAGAGAGTTTTTATATGGGCAGATAGTGGTAGGACAAGGGGGAATAATTTTAAAATGAAAGAAGGGAGATTTAGTTTAGATGTTGCAGAGAAATTCTTTACTCAGAGGGTAGTAAGGAACAGGAACAGGTTGCCAAGAGAAGTTGTGGATGTCCCATCCCTGGAATTGTTCACAGCCAGCTTGGATGGGGCTTTGAGCAACCTGGTCTAGTGGGTGGCATCCCTGCCCATGGCAAGGGGGTTGAAACTAAGTGTTCTTCAAAGTCCCTTCCAACCCAAACCATTCTATGATTCTATGATCTATTTTTAGAGGAGTTCTCACCTACATGCAGTATATTAAAATCAGTGAATACTCTGCATGTTTTTTCTGTCATTTTCAGTCATCTTTTCTGGTCTGAACAAGCATTAGCACTGCCATTCTGCTTGCACTGCTACTTTGGTGCAAAGAATCGCAGCTGGGTCATTATTTTATGTGCAGGAGGGACTGCTCTTTACCTCTCCTAGGGGTGGTTTGTGCCATTGCAAAGTGCTTCAGTAGCTCACAAAACATTTTGCACCACGCAGGATTTCTGTGACCAGAATGTACTTACCTATTTTGGTCTTGGCAATTAAGCAGCACAAAGGTTTTATGTAGGTATGATCAAAAAGTATATCCTGATGGGGAAAAATGGGTTTTTCCATTGTCTTCCATCTGCCAACCTTCATGGTGACAGCAACCCAGCTCATCTAGAGTCCTCTCTTACTAACAGAGAATGGCCCACAAACCCTGCTAATGAGGTCTATTCAGAGGAAAATCTCTTTTTAATTCAGAATTATGCTGTCTGACCCTTTCTCTTTGCTATCAGAAGGAAGCTAACCACGGGCATAGATGTGTTTATCCAGCACTTAACATCCAGTCAGATCCCCAAGTGAGATGTTTTCATCAGACAGGAGGTCGAGTGCTAGGCTTTTTTTCTTAATCTCACTTTTACCTTTCAAATCACCTGATAACAAAAGCAAAACATAGCTTTCCTAGAACTGGATGTTTATGACTAATAGGCATAATTTTTAAAACACAGCAATTGCCAGAGACTGCTGAGTGGTGCACCAGATAGGGAAGTTTTTCACAGCTTTGGAACTAATGAGTTGTAGACACTGGCAAATACTGACTTTTTAAATTAGAGCTACTATAGTTCAAAAGAGACAGATGGCTTTATTTATGAAAAGGGATTTCAGGACCACACACAGAAGACTCCACAGAAAGACAATGTGTTGTCAGAGACCATATATCATAAAATGTGTTATTTAAAATAGCTCAAATTTCAATTCCCCTTTTCCTCATTGCCAGAAAAATCTGATGCAGCTGCTTTTTTAAATCCAGGCATATTTGTGCCCTGATAAACACAGAACATGAGGAAGCTTTGAGAGGTCACCTTCAGAGCTGGAAATACTTTGGAGTTCACCCTGGGCCTGATTCAAAAGCCTTTGAACTCATTTCTGTTCATGCCAATGTGTTTCTCTTTCTTGTTATCTCTCCCATTCAATTCCAATTATCTCAAACTTTGGAGACTTAAGGTGAGTGATCAATACTTTGACTCGTTTACAGGTTCTTCTTATACAACACTGAAGGTATCTGGAGCACAGAATTCTTTGTTGAAATGGCTACAATGACAATTTGCCAGTGTTGTAGCTGGCCATCGCTTTAAATACAAACCTGAGCATGGGTTTGGATAGTCCAGGGTTACTGAACTTCCAGTTGCTCTTTTTCAGCAGAAAGCAGAGCATTAATGGGTGACAATATGTGTTGTTGGGAGCAGAGGAGGAATAAAGCCATTTTGGTTCAGAAAAAAGCTGCATAGTGACATATCACACAGGAGAGATTAGAAACTGGTAGAGAATGGTGTAGGCATTGACAGCTTTTTCATTCACCCACAAAACATCTAGAGCTGCACCAGACTGGACAGATTCAAATGGAAAGAGCCTCACTAGGGACTCTGCTGTGAAAGCTACTTCCACGTAGAGAGCTGGGATGTGATAGGAGAATGAGGAGCAGGAGTGTCAAACCTGTGCTTCCCTTCGAATGAGGATCAAACCACAACCCAGACTGGTACATAGCTGTTTCTGCTCTGAGGGGAGGAACCCCTTACAGGGGAAGATATTCTCTGCTGCTGCTGTTATTTTCTTTTCCAGCTGTAAGAATAACTCCAACAATCTCTTTCCTGTCAGCACAGCATATGTCTCCTCTGCTCTGCTGTTATCTGAACAGAATACAGAACGGAAGCAATTTCCAGAGAGCACAGCAAATATTAAGACATGCAGAAGTGCAGAGCACAGGGAAAAAAACACCCCAGCAGTTACTTGACTCTCCTGAATATAGCTTGTCAGCTCAAGTATTCATCAAGTTCAGACTGCTCCAAACAAAGAGGCAAATTCTGAACCTTTAGTTATCTGAGGTAAGTCATTTCCATGTCTTGCAGCTTTTGGCTGTCACTGTTAGTTTCACATTTGCTCGTTTTGGTGCCTACTCTCCTGGAAGGCTAAGCATCCTGCACTGGGGTGGCCATGCATCAGACTCTCACCTGGACATTTGTGGCTATGTGAATGACAAAGAGCAGTTAGGTAAGTTATATTTTGTTCTCAACAGTATAGGAATGATATTGAAGTAGTTCAGATTGGCTATTAGGAAGACTTTCTTCCCCAAGAGGGTTATCAGGCATTGGCACAGGCTGCCCAGGGAGGTGGTGGAATCACCAGCCCTGGAAGAGCTCAAAAAATGTGTAGATTTGGTGCTTGGGGATGTGGATTAGTGATGAGCATGGCAGTGTTGGGTGAGGTTTGGACTCGATCATCTCAGAGGTCTTTACCAACCATGATGATTCTGTGTGAGTCCTGCAGAGGACACCAAGGTAGTTAGGGTGGTTTTAAATCTTCATCTGTTGAGACATCCAAATCTCAACAAGTCCTTGAGCAATGCACACTAGTTTGACCTGCTTGGAGCAGGTGCTGGACCAAGGAGTTCCAGAGCTCCCTTCCAGCCCATGTGCCAATGTGAAATACAATGTATGTCTGTGGATGATTCTTCTGCCAGCCCACTGTCCTGCACAGCACCCACCAACATGAGAAAAGCTGCTGCAGTTCTGCTGCTAACCTCTTCTAGATAAGAAGGAGCTTTTTTCTCATCCTACCCTGGTGCATTCATAGATTCATAGAATGGAAGGGACAT
This sequence comes from Bucco capensis, assembly GCA_013396975.1. Lineage (NCBI taxonomy): Eukaryota > Metazoa > Chordata > Aves > Piciformes > Bucconidae > Bucco > Bucco capensis. The sequence goes on along the minus strand of VWZO01018484.1, from coordinate 124,381 downwards.
TAAAGATCATCTAGTTCCAACCCCCCTGCCAGGGGCAGGGATGCCACACACTAGACCAGGTTGCCCAGGGCCACATCCAGCCTGGCCTTGAACAGTGCCAGGGATGAAGCATCCACAGCCTCTCTGGGCAACCTGTGCCAGTGCCTAACCACCCTCTGGGGAAAGAACTTCCTTCTAATCTGTAGTCTAAATCTCCCCTCCTTCAATTTATATCCATTCCCCCTTATTATAATCTGATCAGCTGAAAAGTCCCTCCCCTTCTATCTTGTAATCCCCCTTTAGGTACTGAAAGGCTGCTATAAGATCCCCCTGAAGCCTTCTCTTCTCCAGGCTGAACAACCCCAACTCCTTCAGCCTGTCCTCACAGGGGAGGTTCTCCAGTCCTTTAATCATCTTTGTGGCCTCCTCTGGACTTGCTCCAACATCTCCACATCCTTTTTATGCTGAGGAGCCCAGAACTGGATGCAGTACTCCAGGTGAGGCCTCACAAGCACAGAGGAGAGAGGCAGAATCACCTCCCTAGCCCTGCTGCTCATGCCTCTCCTGATGCAGCCCAGGATG
>VWZO01018484.1:96156-123568 GCA_013396975.1 Bucco capensis | reverse complement strand
CTAACCAACCTATGGGTAAAGAACTTCCTTCTATAATCTTTAGTCTAAATCTCACCTCCTTCAACTTATATCCATTCCCCCTTGTCCTATTACAATCTGAGCAGCTGAAAAGTCCCTCCCCTTCTATCTTGTAATCCCCCTTTAGGTACAGAATGGCTGCTATAAGGTCCCCTCAAAGCCTTCTCTTCTCCAGGCTGAACAACCCCAACTCCTTCAGCCTGTCCTCACAGGGGAGGTTCTCTAGTCCTTTATTCATCTTTGCGGCCTCCTCTGGACTTGCTCCAACATCTCCACATCCTTTTTATGCTGAGGAGCCCAGAACTGGATGCAGTACTCCAGGTGAGGCCTCACAAGCACAGAGTAGAGAGGCAGAATCACCTCCCTAGCCCTGCTGCTCATGCCTCTCCTGATGCAACCCAGGATGCTGTTGGCTCTCTGGGCTGTGAGGACACATTGCTGGCTCATCTCCAGCTTTTCATCTAGCATGACCCTAACTTAAGCCTTCAGTTTATGTTACTTTTCCCATGCCACCTGACAGATGTGTCTTGAAGGAAGCATCTATAAGCAGAGATAGAAGCTTCTGTGCCAGTTGAGTCCTCAGGCTCCTAATAGCAAAGGAGCTGTCAGTGTCCTGTTGGTGACATCCGTGCACCCAGGAGGAGATGGTAGCCATCACTGCACATTCCTACAGAACCCTGAGCACCTAGTGCATGACCATTGTCTGTAGCTGTATATTCTTCCAGCTGTGCTTGTAGCTGGAGCCACCATCCACAGGCAATGTCTGAAGCCAAGGGAAGATCTGGCTCCTTCTCTTAGCCTTACTGACTGCTCCCATACCAGTGGCATTTGTGAGTTTGAGCTGGAAGATCTTCACTCTTCAAAGTCTTGCTTTCCATATAATTCCCAATTTGGAAGGGTTACAGCCACCTTAGGGCAGTGACAGACATACCCATAGTGTCTGCTGCTAATTAAAGAGCACTTAGCAATTCCTGGGCTGAATGATTATATTCTATATAAAAGCAGAATCAATATGTACTTCTTCTCTCTGGAAAACAACATTTGGCACCACAGGGACAGACAAAAAGCTGCAAGATAATGTGAAAGGAAAGATCTGTTACTTTGATTTTCTGTAGCCTTTAAATAAAGCATCATTTAGTCAACTAAATACAAGCTCTTACTGCTTAATGTTCAGACAAGTATGGTTACTGGCACTAAAGGGATAAAGGCACTAATAAGAAATTAGAGGAGGACAGTGCAAAACAGTTTAATTTCCAAAAAAAAACATAAGGAGGGTGGAAAAATCTCTTTATTTTAGGTTTATGAAATTGCAGTGGTTTTTGGTTTGGGTTTGTTTTTTTTTTAACAAGATTCCAACACAAGAGGATAAATGAAGATAAGTGGCTGACTCAGACATTCTGAAATTAGTGCTGAAATTTTCTGTTGTAGCCTGTCGCTGCTCTGTGGACTTGCAAAGCAAGAAAAAATGGAAGTATTAAGTGAAGATGCCATTGAAACAGACTGTTCAGTTGTAAGAGCTAAAAACCAGCTTCTTTTTAGTGGCCCTTATGACTTTTTATTTTGCTACTCATTTCTTGTTATACAAGACATAGCTTTTCAGAGAGAAATTAAATGTGTGGGGAACCTGCTGACCTGTGCCTCATGTTTAGACTTTGTACAGGCATTATGATTGCTACGTGGACTTATTAAATACTAATCATAGAATCATAGAATCCTAGAATGGTTTGGGTTGGAAGGGACCTCTGGAGCTCATCTAGTCCAACCCCCCTGCAGTGGCCAGGGACATCCCCAACTAGAGCAGCTTGCCCAGAGCCCTGGCAAGCCTCACCTGCAATGCCTCCAGGGATGGGAACTCAACCACCTCCCTGGGCAACCTGGGCCAGTGTTCCACCACCCTCGTGGGGAGGAACTTCTTCCTAATGTCCAATTTAAATCTCCTCCTCTCCAGTTTAAAACCATTACCCCTTGTCCTTTCACTGCAGGCCTTTGCAAACAGGCCCTCTGCAGCCTTCTTGGAAGTTCCCTTTAGGTACTGGAAATAAATAATAAATAATTATATTATAATAATTATTATTATAATTAATAATATATTATTATATTAATATATTATAAATAATATATTATTATAATTATATTATTAAGATATAATAATATCTTAGATTTGTAGAACACCTTTCTATTCCCAGAGATTCCAAAGCACTTTGAAAACAGCAGGCCTTAATTGTCTTCTCACTTTGCTTTTATGCTCTCTTGACTTCAGGGGGATTCCTCTTGATTTACACTAAAAATATACAAGAATTAGTTATCTTGCCTGTGCACCACAGCTAAGAGGAAGCACAGCAATTCTGAATGATCACTCAGACTGAGAAGAGAGAATGAGGGCCTTTAGCTTAACAAAAGAGAGTCTTGCAGTACAGCAGAATATTCTAAGGCAAATTGGCATTTGGTTAAGAGCTGTGGCTCACAACTATTCTGTTCAAAGCAGCTCTTGGGCTGAAGTGGCCAACCTTGAGTTAACATTTGCTGGGTGCCAGGGCACTTTTGGCACAGCACTGGAATAGCAGTTTGGTGCTTGCAGTTGCTCTCAGTCCTCAGCTCATGTTCGTGTGGTTTCAGTGCAGTTGTTCCTCCCTGGGTGGGTCATGGGCTTTGAAATTTATACAGTTCATTTTGAGAAAGAAAGGAAAAAAAAGATAATTCCCTGTGAAAGAGTCTTTGAAAACACTGTTGCATTTTTTCCCTTAATCTAGGAAGTGTGTGTGATCTCAGATGTGTACCAATGTCCTATGTAAAGAGGACAGCACATATTGCAGTGCTCAGAACAGTGTTCTCAGGTGGCAAATGAACGTTTTTATCCTCAAAACATTTCAAACCTCCCCCGTTTTTGCAAAAACTGATGCTTTAAAAATCCATGTCAAACTATTCTATCCACAAAGAATTATTCATTAGAAAAGAAATCAGAATATTCTGATGGTTTAAAATGTTTTACTATTTTGAACTTGCCCTTAAAGTCAGATTTTTTTCTCCTGCTTCATCTTTTAAGTGGTAGAGTGCAAATAGCAGCCAACCAATACTAAAATAGAGGGAGAAAAACAATTGCTCCCTCATACTGTTTAGATTTTCAGACTTCCTAAAGACTGAATATTTTTGGTTTGCCTAGAAACACTGATTTTTTTAATTCCTAAAAATCTGTAATTGTCGCTCTCATGGTAAATGCTATTGAAGTTCTGGTTTGATGTTTGACCTTCAGAGCCAGGAGGAAGGAATCCCTTCCCTCTCTCCCAACTCAGCTGCAGCTGAGGCAGAGGAAAGAAGGCAGAAGTGCTCACAGCTAAGAGGTTTGTTGCTGTGCTTTAGAGCCAGGGCTGCACCTCCTGAACCTTGGGTACTTACTTTTGTCAGAAGAACAGAGCAAGGATGAGCTGCAAGTTTCAAGGTCTACAGTTGGTTTCCCCCAGGTTGTCTCTGTTCTGCTGTGCACTGTTTTGGTTTCCTAGAGACAGAAATGTAGGCAGCATGGCAGAGAGGGTTGGAAATGGAGAGAGCTGCTAAGGGTAACTGGGGTAACAGCATTCCTCTGGGAAGATCCTATGCAGTTTTGGTGCTGAGCAATATTTGTCCTTGAGGTTGTCCTTATTTATTCACAAGCTTGGTTTAGTACAGGTGCAGGCATCAGAAAATCTATTTTTTGTGCTATTAAAAGAGACAATGGTGTTTTCAGGGCCACCATGGCTAGATTTGCCCCCCTGGTTTGGAAGGGACCTTGTTGCAACCACTCTGCTATAGACAGGGATGCCACCCACTAGACCAGATTGCTCAGGGCCCATCCAACCTGACCTTGAGCACAAGCAGGGATGGGGTATCCACAGCCAGAGAGCTGTTAGCAATTACTGCATGCACAAACCCCTTGGAATTGGGCTGTGGCAAACACCAGCAGGGTCACTTTGTGTGTCCATGTGGAGAGAGTATTGACTGCAGTTAAGGCAGCATTTGTGGTTTGGGCAGTGCCAGTGCCTTGCCATGTATCAGAAGAAGACAACCTGAGGCTAACCTCCTTGGGGTCCAGGTAGGTAGGAGACACTGAGGGTACTGGGGGGGCCAGAGATTAAAATTCAAACTGCTGACACAAAATCTGGAATAGGCTGAGAAAACCACAGCTGCCTGTGGCACTGGGGAGAGGGCAAGGGTTAAGGACTCATGAGCATATGATATATTCCCTTCAACTGCAGTGAATGAAGTATATGCCCTATCCCATGAGAAGGTCATTGGCTCCACCCAAGATATCCCAGGGGAAGGCATCTTAGCTTTTTCCTGTGTGCTGGGTAGAAAAATGCTGATATTTCTTCCTTCTGTCTGCCCAACCCCTCTTGTTGATGTAAGGCCCCAGGTCTTGAAGCAATTTTGTCCAGGCAGCCATAAGCCCAGCAAAGGAACAGAGAAGATTTGAAAGTGGGGATTGCATCTTCTCTGAGCAAATTACTAACGATCTGCAAAGTTTACAGCACAACAAATGAGAGCCAATGGGGGAGGGCAAAATGCACTGGCTGGTTAAAAAGTATTCTTGTTTGTTCTAAAGGCTGAAGTGATGCTTTAGAGAGAAATAAAACAAGGATGAGGAAGCAGTAATAAACCAGGACTGTTGTGTAAGTGAGCAGTTGCCTTCCCAAGGGAGCACTTACAAGCCCTACTGATGTGTGACTGTATTCCTCATCACTCAGTGCCACCAGCTATTGTAATAAAAGTGGCCTTATAATGGCTGGATGGGAGCTCCTGGCTGAGGTAATGACTACACTTTTTCAGCTCTCCTGGGAGAGGATTTGCCTTGGACCTGGTAAGGTTTTGGTCTAAGGCTGTGTTTTCCCACTTTCTGCTTATTGATCTCCAAGGAGAAGACTCCACTCAGGGTATCAAAGGTCATTTCTCACTGCCAGCTAGTTAAATGGCACAGGGCAAGTGGTAAATATGAGCAGAAGGAAGAGGCTTTAATGAGTGTTTCACACTTGAAAGGTGATGGTTCTTCCTGAGTGAGAGGGATGCTGATCTCAGCTGAGTAATCCATGAACCTCTGGCACTGCACTCTTTTGTGTCAGATGCTCTCGTGGTGTTCAGGGAGACTTCTTAGAAGTGGCCTGGGAACCAAATGGGCTGCAACAGCACCCTTGAAAACAAATTCAGCTTAGAGGTAGCATTAAATCCAAACTCAACTTGCTTTCAGGAAGCATTTACATTTGAATTCTGCCAAAATTTCTTTCAAGGCACAATAAAGAGTCTGATCTCTTTCTGTGCTGAACATCAGTGTTAAAAGAAATGGTTAGACATAAATATACCAAACTGCTGTTTTTCCTGAAAAGACCTGCATTCAGTGGATATCAAATCAAAGTAGCTTGCTCCAGGCAAGTCAGCCTCCCATGTATTTCACAGAGCTGGGAAAGGCAAATTTGTACTGTTTTCTTGCTCAGAGCTCTTATTTTCTAATCACAGGAATGACCTAGAATGGGAAAGAAAACATCCAGAGCTTGCATGAGAGATGCCTCCAAACCCCAGGTAAAGCCCTGGTCTGGCATCTGCTTCAAAGCAGTTCTCTGATACTGAAGGAACATGAGCATGTCCAGGTAGGTGTATCTCTCCCTCTCCATTAATTGCTGAAGGAGCCTTGGTGACTTAAGCAAACTGTTTAAGTGGCTATGTTATATGAGATAACTGAGCCCTGGGGAGCTCTTGATGGCTTTCCTGGGCTTTTGGCCAGGCCTTCAGAAAATAAATGGAACATCCTGGAATGATATGTTCACTGTTGTGTTTTTGCTGACAATAGCAATCTGCATTCTGTTCATAAGGAATAAAAACCACCCAACAAAACTATTTCCCTGTTGTCTCTACAACACTAGGTTGAAATCCTAGGGTTTCTTTAGGAATTGTGATGTTATGGATCATTGCCTCCAGATCTGAACATACCAGCTCAGTCTGTCTTTAGGTGTCAGGTCATGTTGTAGAGGGAGGTCCAGAAATGTCCTCAAGTGATGCTCTAAGCAAAAGGAAAGGTTTGTCTTTTTTCTTTTTCTCTTTAGAGGTGAGTTGGTGTTCTGCAGTGACAGCAGCATACAGAGCTGCAGGGGTGCTTTCAATTCACTTCTTAGTTGGGCCTTATGGATTCAAGTTGCAGCAGGGGAGGTTTAGATTAGATATAAGGAGAAATTTCTTTACTGCAAGGGTTGTTAACTCTTGTCCCAGGCTGCCCAGGGCGGTGCTGGAGTCACCATCCCTGCAGGGGTTTAAGAAACATTTAGATGCTCTCCTTAGGGCCATGGGTTAGTGGCATGGGAGTGCTAGCTATGGTTGGACTTGATGAGCTTAGAGGTCTCTTCCAACCTTAATGATTCTGTGATTCACAATATTTCTCCTTCCCCTGCTTTGGTTGGAATTCAAAGCTGAGATTTTCAGAAGTGCCCACATATTCCTGATGCCTTGGAGTTTACAAAACAAATCCAAGAAGTAGCAAAGCTAAATCTTTCTCCTCCTCCAGAGGACAGAAGACTCCCTGCTCCACACACTCCCATTCATTTGTATCGTTACAATAAATCTCAAGAAAGCAGTTGGGGAGTTCACAAGGTTTTCACTCCCCTTGTCTTGCATCCAGGTTGAAGAAGGCATGGCTGGAACTTCTGCTCTTTATTGTTGGAGCCTATAGAGAATTAAAACAGTTGGGTTTTTTTGATCAAGTAATTTTGTAGTATCGAAATTATAATGCTCCTCCTGAAATAATATTATAAACATAATTAAAACAACTCCCAGAAGAAGAGAGTCAGCAGTTTTGGGCAAAATTTCGACCTTATGTAAATGATAATATGAAAGGGCATGACAGAGACTTCCCAGGGCTTTGGTTTGTATTGTCTCAGGAGTATTTCTGCTTGTAGAAAAAAGATGATTCTCTAAAACATTGCTTCTCTGCTTGGATGCTACATGCCTAGGCTTTAAATAGTTGAGCATTCAACAGAAAATTGAACAAAGCAGAGATTTGTCTCATTCAGCCATGGTTAGGAGCATAAAGTTCCTGCATTGCCTTAAGGAAGAGGAAGCATCTCTCTGTGCCTGCTTGCTCCAGGGAAGTGCACTGTGCTTGTTCCACCTGATGTTGCTCATTATGTTGAACAGGAAAATGAACTTCAGCCATTTTCCCCTCTTTGTCTCCCCTCAGTTTCACATGCTTACTTATTCCTGTATCCCCACAGCTCACCAGTAATGCCAAAGGATGTTCTGGTACATCTCTGCTGACACTACCTACAGAGCTGCTCCCTGGCTTGGGCAGGTGTGTGGTCTCCTGAAAGCACTCTGAGGCAGCAGGGAGAAGATCAGATCCTGATGGGTAAGGGTTGAAAGCTGCTTTGTTTGGTTTTGGGGGTTTTGTTTTTTCTTTTTTTTTTTTTTAGGAAAACTTAGGTGACTTAAACTTTGTGACTAGAAAATCCCATGCAGCAATGAACTTTGCTCAACCTGCATTTAACCACATGAAACTGGTATAACATCCTGGATAATAGCTCTGCCAATGTATTCATACATCTGATATTTGCTAACTTGCTTTGGTTTATTGGCTTTCTCATGTCACAGTAAAGCTGTTTTTATATACTTGATTTCCTCCTCAATCCCTAGCATGCACACTTCCTGCTGGGCCTTCACAAATTAATCTCTGATGCTCTCTCCTTGCACCTTGCACAAGCAGAGAGCATCAGCCATCTCTCTTTGAAATTGGTTGTGCTCCAGCTTTTTGCTTTTCCTTTCTCTCTTCTCTGTTTCCATCCCATAGTACTTTTTTTTTCGGGGGGGGAGGTGTTGCTTACTCCAGCCACTGCTCCTGCTGGTGTGTCTCTAATGCACAGTAGGGCAGAGGGATGACAGGGTGGACCTCTGAGCATCCATGGTACAGTCACTTCATACAGCTCACATTCACTGGATGCCTCTCTCTGGCATTTTTTTGTCCTCTCTGTATCTGGCAGGAAAAGCACTGAGGAACAAAGAGCAGAGCTGTCACCTTTCCTCTTGTCTGCAAGACAATTTATTTGACTGCAGTCAGTCTCAGAGACAAACAGGAGAAACTAGTTGTGGTGTCTGAGATGTCAAGCTGGGCTNAGAGGTCCCTTCCAAGCCAAACCATTCTGTGATTCGATGATTCTGTTGTGTACCAGATTGGAGTGCAGAGTAAAAGGCTGCACCTGCAGAGGAGTCAGCAGTTCAGGTGGCCCTAAACTGATCAACAAGTTATTCCATTCCATATATGTCATATCATATTCACTGTAAAACTGAGGCTCAGTTCCTGAAATACCAAGCTTGGGCCTTAGGGTCTCCTACACAAAGCCTATGACCCAAGCAAGGCAGGTGCCTGTCACTGGATTAGAGGTCAGCCCCTAACCCCTGACACTAAGGTAGGCATGAGGCATGCCTATCAGTTTGTGAGATCCATGTGTTGAACTTCCAGGGTCCTGTGCAGAGAATAACATTGCTTGTGCTGCCTTGTCTTTTTTGGGGATGCCTCAAACCTGCTGTTTGTTTAAATTTGTGTATCCAGGACTTAGAGATGCATTTTCAGAGGATGCTCAAAAGGAATTACAACTTGACTGTGGTGCTGCAGATAGATTTGAATTTAGATGTAATTTTCTCTTTTTGCTTATATAAAATCTGAGGAATGATAGTATCTAGAAAAATAGCCTTGCTATCCTTTGCTGCTGCTGCTGTTATTCTTTTCAAAGACTTTGGTTGTTACTATGAATACAAATACCTAAAAGAGGCAATGGACATAGTAAAACCCATTCTGGATGTCCTAGGGATGGAGGAAGGTTATCTAGAACCAGCAATAAAAGCTCTGATTTTATCAACCATGCTTGAAAGCTGGACTCATAAAATGGTTTACTGGAAGGATTTGGATGCTGGATAACTTTTGCCCAACCCTTTTAGGTTCACTGAGAAAGGGATAATCAAATTTAAGCGACTGCTTCATTCACTAGAAACCATAAGATCCACCACTGTGACAGCTCTTGTAAATGGCTTGTTCCATTATCCCAAACACTTTGGGACCAGTGGTGTACAGAGCAGTGCAGGGACCTGGCAGTGAAAGTCAGCAAGGCTTTTTCCCAAAGCTGATGGATTTTTTAATGATTGTTGTGTTTTAAACTCCTTACAAACACACTGTTAATCTGCTCCCAAATACACCTGTGTTTTAGGATCAAGATACACGCATTTGGATGCAAATGTGGGTAATGTAATGCAAATGGCTTTAAGGAAAACCAGGCTGCCTCTTTATAAAGCATTCGAGGTACCAAAAGAATAGAGGTGAATAGAACTTCCCAGAGTACACAGCACCGGGAGTTTGCTTTCAGAACTAGACACTCACCGAGGCAGGCACACACTAAGTACAGCACAGTGAAAAGGGAATAGAAAAGGGAATAAAGCTGAGATGAAAGGAAAGAGGAGGAGATGGCAAAGTAAGAGGGAGAGAGGATGCTACAAGAGTCAGCAGAAGATTAAACTTGCATTTGGTCACAAAAGAAGAAAGAACTACATTCATGCAGTCTAGATACAACAATACATATACATTTAAAGAAAAATGAGGGTGAGATGGAATGCTTTTAAGCTGACAATGGTTTGAAATGAAAATCCTAAGGCCCATCCTATTCCAGATCTGATCCTAAGTTGAGTGCAATGGATAGAATTTCCCTGCAGTGTTCAGAGGCAGAAAGGTCTGTCCCTGGAGTGCTGCACGATGAACTGTGGCTGCATTGGGAACTTGATCCTCTTTTTAATCTTGTGGCTGATGCTAGATCTGAAATGTAAACGTGAATCAAAAAGAATCAACAATCCCCACTCCTGAAATCCAGAATGAATCCTCTTGACATGAATTGAACTGGGGTTTTCATAGGAAAGGCAGGAGAGGTCTGGTGTCACTGTTGGTAAGCAGTAGTATTCTTATCTCACTGCATTGCTATGTAAAGGAGAAGCAGAGAGGAGGAGAAGCAGCCCTGTCTGCTCTAAGGCCTTTGCTGGGGCGCTTGTTCTTCTTTGCTAAAGCATTAAAGCTTGTGCATCATCCCACTGATTTCACAGAGTCATAGAATCAGAGAGTCCTTTTGGTTGGAAAAGACCCTTCAGATCATCAAGTCTAACTGTTAGCTAGCACTGCCAGGTCTCCTCTAAACCATGTCTCTCAGCACCACAGCTACACAGCTTCTAAATCCCTCCAGGGATGGTGACTCCACCACTGCCCTGGGCAGCCTGGGACAGGCTTTGACAAGCCTTTCAGGGAAGAAATTATTCCTGATAGCCAACCTAAACCTCCACTGGCACAGCTTGAGGCTGTTTCCTCATGTCCTATCACTTGCTACTTGGGAGAAGAGACCAACCCCTGCCACACTCCAACCTTCCTTCAGGGAGTTGTAGAGAGTGAGAAGGTCTCCCCTTAACCTCCTTTTCTTCAGACTAAACAACCCCACTTCCCTCAGACACTCCAGTGAAAAGGATGCAAAAATTTCCTTTTCCTTTACAGTTGCAAATCCAGTGATCAAACAAAAATAGCAAATGTGAGGAAGAAATATACTGGAGAGAAAGAAGGGAGACACTCTCTAATCCTTGCTCCAGATGTTTTCTTCCTCCTGCCATTTATTTTCAGCTCTTCCTGAGCACCACAAGTTAATCTTGCATGGTAAAGTAACAAAAGCCAAGCAGCAGCTGTTGCCAACACCTCTGTGCACAGACCTGGAGCAAGAAGTGTGCTCACATGTCTGTAGGGTACCACTGGTGACATTCTGATTTACTGGTAGTTGGGTTACATGCCTTTGAGGGAAAGAGCCTGTCTCCACCAGCTGGGACTGGAGAGGCAGAGGGAAAGACAATTGCAAGCTGTGTGGCATCATTGTATGGGGTGACATTCTGCTCTACAGTTCTGTGGCCTGTGCTGCAGCAGTAAAAAAGGTTAGACAGCAGCAGGGTTAACTCAGGAAAAGAGTGCATGGGACTGGAGCTGTAATGAGGTACCCTTTGGCTCCTCAGAAGTCAAAGGAGAAGAAGCTGAAATATTTTCTCCTAGTAGCTGGTACAGTGCAGTGTTTTGGATTTAGGATGAGAATAATGTTGGTAATGCACTGATGGTTTAGTTGTCACTCAGAGGTGTTTGTACTGTGTGTCCTAGCTTGAGTCCACATAAGGTATTCCATGCCATATAGGTTTAGTTGTCACTCAGAGGTGTTTGTACTGTGTGTCCTAGCTTGAGTCCACATAAGGTATTCCATGCCATATAGATCATATTCAGTCCTTGAGGCTGTGCTATCCAGCTGGGCCTTGGGGTCTCTTGCATGAGGCCCAAGCTCCAAGCAAAACAGGTGCTTAATTGAGCTAATTAGCACCCAATTAACAATTAGTACATATAAGGAGAGGTTTAGGTCTCCAAGCACCTGAGCCCTGGGAAGATCAGAAGCCTTCTGAGTTCCTGCAAGACAAGACTCTACCTGTTCTGCCTTCCATCTGAATTCAAGAGTTCCTGAGTTCCAGAATCCAATTGCCTGAGCCTGAGTTCCAGCTGCTGCTGCTGCTGCAGTCCTCCTGCTTACAGCATCAGTGATGATGTGCTTACCATCAGGTGGGTTTCATTCTGATATTGGTTTTGTGTGTGTCTGTGTGCATGTATACACTTCACTTTCTTGTTATTATTTCCATTAAAGTAGTTTAAGTTTCATTTCCAATTCCCAAGTCTCTCTCTGTTAATTTCCCCTTTTCTTTCCTGGAGTGAGGGGCAAGGGGATAATAGAGATTATCTGGGTAGTTTCCCATGGACTGGTGCACTGCAGGGTGAGTAGAGAACTCTACAGTAGTTAAAGGTCAGTACTGGTATCAGAAGACTCCTATGTCTTTTCTCAGCTTGAATGTAGATGTATTTTAAGAACACTTTTTGCTTTGTATGCCTGTAAAAAGATGCCTATGGTGGGAGTGATGGAAAAATGCATCCCTGCCTTTTGTGTCTGATCCATCTACTTGGGTCAACTGGGAGAAGAAAGACACAGAGGTGGGAGTGGGGAGTGCCTGCTCCCTGTGGGCACCCTGCCTGTTTGGATAGCAGGACAAGACAGGACAGCAGCTTCTCATAGCTAGCAGCTTGCAGAGTTATCCCTAGGACAGCAGAAGGGTCAGATTTAGGTGGTGACAGCTCTGTGGACAGATTAGCTGAACACTGCTCTGTGCATTCCAGTGGTGATTTGCATAAAGATGCCTCAGCAGTGGTTGTGTGAAGATGATGCCTGACAGAACCATCACCACCAGCAGAAATGAAAGCCACCACAAAACAGACATAGCAGCTGTGCCCTGGACCTTGCTGTGTGTCTCTGCCTCCAAGCTTGACTGATTTTGTTCCCTCAGCTTGAATGGAGACAAACCAAATCCTGGATGCCTTTGCAGGAGGCTTGGTGCAATCCTGCTGCTTCTCTGTGCCAGGTTTGTGTCAAATCAGTCTTAGTGGATTACACTGGCTTAATAAATGCAATCCCATTTCCTTCAGCTCCAAGGCTACAACCCAGTTATTGAGAGCAACTTCTGTAGCTCAGGATGGAGATGTATTTTACTGGTGCTGGGGGTCATAAGCTTAGTCCTTGCTATCATTCATCCTGGGCTCCTCAAGCAAGGCAAGGATGCATGGCTTTAAGCAGAGAGTGCAGCAGGGAGGCTCTTGCAGACATGCTCTGGCCTTGTGTCCTCAACTCCGTGCTTCCCTCTGCTCCATATCTCATCTACTAGGAGCAGTGAGTGAGCACCTTTCAAATGTCAGTGCCAGGGAACAGATGCTCAGTCTACTGTAAGACACTGAGCCTACTTTCAGACCTCTCAGCCAGCTTCAGCAATAAGGGCATTTCCAGCCTCTTTCATTTTTATTTTTGTGGGGGTTTTTCCCCCCCTAAAGATGAATGTGTAGAGGTTGGTGACAACTACAAGAGTAGAGCTGGCTGTCCTGCTCCCAGGATATGCTGCTCCATCCAGCACTGAATTGCCTACAAACTGGTGAAAAGAGACCACACACAGCTTTTTCCAAAGAATTTGCCTTAAAATGCTGGTTACTGGGCAGCAAAAGGACACAGATTTCTAGCCATCTCTTTTCAGGTCCTCTGCTGCCTGGAGGACACAGAGCGAAAACTTGGGAGTCTGGTGCAGTAGGTTAGTGCAGATGGGAAGCAGAGCTTCACGTGTCCCTTGTGCTCTGGCATAAGCTACCAGCATGTCCTGCTTGCCCTGCTCAGTGCCTGTGCTGGGAAAGCTGAAAGCTGTTTGTGTGCTTCCAGTCCTGCAGGGGCAGGAGTCCTGGAGTGACATCATCTAGGCTGATACCAGTTTTCTGCTCAGTTGGTTTTCCTTGTAAGCCATTTACAAAGAATTGAGATGGATGCTTTCCCATAAAAGTTTACATGGATGCTGAGACCATTGGGTCTGACCCTCCCTGGTTTCCAGATATCCCAAAGACATTAAGAGCAACATGGGGAGTGCAGGAGGAGAGATGAAACTCTAATGTGTGGGGTTTTTTTTCCTCCTTGCTGTCAATTAAACAGGATTTATGTCTTATTTCTCTGTTCTGTAATTACCCCCTGGGATTTATTTCAGATAGCACAAGAAAACAATACAGCTCCAGAACTTTCTGGCTGCTGAGAAGAGTTATTGCTGTACCTCCTGATTGTCTCACAAAACCCAGCTCCCTTCATTACTTGCTTCCCCTAAGTGAAGCAGAAGTGGGTATCCAGTGTAATTTTGTTGCCTTTCAGGAGAGTACATTAAAAATGGCCTTGGACATGTCAGGTACAGTGATCCTCTAGGATGAATTTAATCACAGATCACAGGGAGTATTCATTAACCCCTGTGCACAGCACACTGGGAGAGCTCCCCTGTGCTAGCCTGCAGAGGTAGACTTTGAAGCAGAGAAGTTATCCTTAGTGATGAGTGAAGGCCAACCTGTTGTTCTGATGAAACACTCACTAATGATGGTCTGATGTTACAGGGGTTTTATTTTGTGTTCATTTCAATAACAAAAAGAGATGTTATTTTGCTACTTAACACTTGGAAGCATGATTGACTGGCACTCTAAGGGGATATGTGGTTGCTTGCTTTTTCTCTGAAAGCAGAAGGGTGGAGAAGGGATTTGTTTGCATTCCAAGGAGGGCTTGACAAAAAAAAGAGAGAAATATTGACATAATTTAAGTAACAGGCACTGTAAACAAGCTGTGAGGTTTTGCTTATCATGATTTACATCCATTCCTCTGCAGAGTGCAGCCTGGGTATTTCTCCTCATCCCAGACAAAGCCAATCATTCTGACTTGCAGGCTTCCTTGCACATATTTCTGCCATATTTGCCCTGAACTTTGGGGTTGATGAAACCCCACATCAAGTCAAGCTCTGCTGAAATCACCAAGGGTTTAATACAAGATAACAAAATTGGCTTGTTTTATTCATATGTAGCCTTGCTTCGTGCAGCTCAGCCTGACTTTGCGGACACATTTGCTTCCAGCACAGTTACTTGGGATTGCAGGTTAGCTCCAGGTCATGCAGGAGCTGCTGGAGAAGTCAACACATGCTAGAAAAACATGCCCAGTGAGAATGTGTAGCTTCTTCCTACAAATGCAGACAAGTGATGCTGCCTGCAGCCATCCCACCCCTTGGAAGATCATTAGGTGATCATTAATGAATATGGTTTGACAGTCAGTCCAAGCAGGGCAACTAGACATAGAAATGCCTCATGCTGCTCAGTTAGCTGGTGCTGGATACCCTCACTTGTTAAGCATGTTTACCTGGGGGACACTTAGCCTCAGTGCTTTGGACAGGACCTAGATGTAGCCAGCAGAACTAGGGCAGGCATTGTCCTCCTGTATTCAGCATTTCTGAAGCAGCATCTCAAATCCTGGGTTCAGTTTTGGGCCCCTCACTCCAAAAAAGACATGGAGGTGCTGGAGTGTGTCCAGAGAAGGACAATGCAACTGGTGAAGGGTCTAGAGCACAAGTTTTGTGAGGAGCAGCTAAGGGAACTGCAGTTGTTTGATCTGGAACCAAGCCAGTGGTGTTGAGGGATATGGTTTTGTGGGGGACTTGGCAGTGTTAACAGTTGGACTTGATGATCCCAAAGGTCTTTTTCAACCAAAATGATGCTATGATTCCATATTGGACACTTTCCATCCTTTAAACAGTAGATGGCTGTGCTAGTCCCAAGGTGGGACTGGTGCAGGTACTTGTTAGCTCTGATGCTGCTTTAGTCCTAAGGGAAGAGAAGAGAGCTTGTGAGGAGCATCCTTGGAAGAGGCAGTAGAACAAATTACCTTTAGACCCAGTATCCTCCTGCTCAGCAGAAGTACTTCTGCTGTCAGATGTAGGTTGCAAAGCACTGCTGTGTGTGTAAAGCCTCCCTTCCTTGCTGCCAGTCAAAAATCTCATCTAATTTCTCAAGTTTCTTTGCCATAGTTTGGGTGTCAAAGCATGATGCAAAACAAATTATTCTTCCCCTCAGCAGTGGCTTTCTATAAAAATCAGGTCTTCCCTAAGGGTATTCTACACAGGCAATATGTCATGAGTCTCTCAGTGCTGCACTGACCATTCCCCATGGGGAATGTCACTGTTTGTCATCTCCTTTTCTCGTTGCTCTTCCTCTTGTAGCAGTCTCATGTTTTGGCTTCCTTACAACTCCATGCTCTTGTGATCCTCCATGTTTTAGAAAGGCAGAGTCATGTCCCAGAGGGCAAAGAACAATGCAGATGGCTGTAGAAGGAAGTTTTACCTTTGTGGGGGTTAGAGCAGTGAGGATGAGGATTTGCATTCATTGCAAACTCAGGGGATGAGGCCCAGCTTTTCTGGCTCTGCTGATTCTTAATAATGTTGGCAAACAGAGTTGCTCTTTCTGCCCCCAGAAATACAGCCCTATTCTGCAGAGCTTACTCCTGCTGTTGAAACTGCCAGAAATCACAACAGTTGCTGCTAAACTTCCCTGCTAATTATTCCAGATGATGCTCATATTTGATTGCTGTTGTGAATGGAGCTTCGTTCAGTACTTCTTGGAACAAAAAGTACTGTTTGCTTATTAAAAATAACTGACTGCTTTGAAAGGTATCTGGGAGCAGCCAGAGAGAGAACAAACATCTTTTTTTATTATTATTATTTCCAAGTAAAAAGTCCAAATTAGAGCTCTGGCATATATTTGTTGAAGTCTTCATAAGCAGTGCTCACACCACAGCTGAAATTACAAATACCACATCTGTGAGATCCTTCTGCTGTCATCACTGTAGTGTTTGTGATGTTAATGCTTGTTTCTGGAAGTGTTTTTGCTGAGGAGCTTCAGGCATTTTTACTTGTTATTTTCCTACTAGTGTCAATGAGGTAATAAGTTCTGGTTTTTCAGCCCTCTCTCTTTCTCTTAAATGCAAGGTTACCTGGAAGTAAGTATCAGGCTTTCTGAAAACAAAAAAATCATTAGTATTTTCATCTAAACAAAAGAATAATATGCTGGCAATTTTCAAGTTCCCTTTTAAGCCACTGTCTCATACTTTGTTTCATATGGTAACTCCTGAACCAAATTCAATAGGGTCAAGAGCTCTGTGCAATGTAACTGCAAAGTAAATGGTGCCAGAATGACAGTGTCTCTCAGTCTATATTGCAAACCAACAGGGAAGCTGACACTCTGAATTGATCTTGTTGCTGAAAAGTGAATCTTCAATGGATTGCAATTTCTCCCTCTTGAAAAAAACCCTTCCTTTTCAAATGAGGTAAAGGAAGGTATAGTTTCCTTCAAATAATTGGCTGTAGAAGTAGATTCCCGAGTCCACAACACTCATATTTCAATGTAAATTTGATCTGTAAACAAAAATTGGGCAAGAATAAGTAAAGATTTTCAGAACTCTGCTGCATTTGTCCCAGATTGATCCAGGAGTTGTGGGCAAGGACTCATCAGTCAGGTCTGGTGAGTGCCTGGCAAAGCTGCTAGATAGAAACAAGAAACACAGCACTTGGCCTCCTCCTCCTGTATGTCTCTCTCCTCAGGTTCTATCAGCTGTGAAAGCTTCCTCTGCTGCTTTGACATTTGCCTTACTATATAAACAGGAACATTCAGGTCTCTGTCTTCATTCTTTATGTCATTCAAACACATAGAAGGCAGGAATGAAGAAGGAAAAACCTCTGTCTGACACTGGATTGCCTAGGGGAAAGTCATCTGCTCTACCACTGACTGCTTCATGTGCTGCAGGAGGAGGATGGGTTTCACTGGACTTGCTTCCTATTTGTGTTGCTCTGTTAACAACATAGTTTTGTAAATAGTTGGTGCTGAATATTGCTGAAGTTTGAGTATAGGAAAGGGTCAAAAATTAGGGCTAAACGAGTGACAGATGGTCTCTGTGAACCTCACTGCTTTCCCAAAGAGAAAGGAAATAAGAGAGAGAGACTTAGGGATCACTGAGAAGAGACTGAGCTGAAAAGTAAAATCACTGAACAGAATTAGTTCTGTTCTAGTTCAGACCAGGACAAGAGCAGCAAAGATGTGTACCCATAGACAAGAATGTATAACAGTGGGGAGAATGGAAGGAGGCAGAGGGAAGCTACAAGGCAGCCAAGGAGCTGCAGCAGGAGCTGAAGAGCTGCAGGGGAACAAAGCTACACCAGGCAGGAGCAGCAAGGAACTGTAAATCCAACTGTCACCATTCCATTGGCCATGGATCCAAAACTGGCCATTTCCAAGCTGGTGGCAGCACTTCTCAAACTCCAGCAGACTTAGAGCTCCTTAGGGAAAAAGGCATATGTTTATTTTCCCCCTGTGTCTTTAGGGTCAGCCAGGATTTAGGTAGATGGCCCTTTCTTACCTCTGCATCCTGTAATCTGTTGACATTGTTGTTCCTCTTTGGAACTGGAGCATATCCTGCCCCTGATTTCCTCTCATATGCTGAATTCCTCTGCTTCATATGTTGGTTGGTTGGGGGGTTGATGAAGAACACCAGGAGGAAAAAAAGCAATTATATCCAGCACAGACACTCACAGCTGGTATCACAGCTCTGTAGTCAAAGTGATGGTTACAGTCCTGCTGGAAAGCCATAACATTTACAGTTTCCAGTCAGGTTAAGCCCTTCCTGGCTAAAGCCACAATGTTCTTTGCCTTCAGAGATAAACTCTCAGATCTGTACTTTAAGTAACCCTGGACCCTGAGTGTCTCAGTACGTGCAGGGTAAACCCAGCAGGGAGGATGGGAAACATAGTGTGTACAGCAGGAAAATGGATCTGTGTGGCTTCATGTGAGGCTTGTCTGCTTCAAACATCCCTGTTCCTGGGTAATTACCAGCTGCTTTTGAATCTTTCCAGATTCCCTGCTTTTGCCACCCACTTCTAATGTGGACAACAGGATTGCTCAGGCTCAGCTGTGCTCAGCTCCCACTTCACATCTTGTCAAATGACTGCTCCAGAAGTAAAAAGGTATGAAACCTCTGTAGTGTACTAAATTATTATTAGCAGGTAACTCCAAGTTGGAGTGTGGAGGTAGGCAAAAGATATGGAGATCTAACACTTCATAGGTTGCCAAAAGAAAAGGCTGGTGATGCTCAACAAGGGAGTAAAGACTTAAAAAGGCATTGAAGTATTGAAATATTGAAATCCATCACCTTTTTCCTTTTCACATCTGGGGTGTTTCTCAAAGCCTGTTGGTTGCTTCCACATCTCCCCATCCCTTTGCTCTCTCTCTCCTGTCTCAGCTCAGTGACATGAATAAGCTAACACTGCTAGTAAAGAAACAGAGGGTATAAGGTTTGGGTTGGAAAGGACCCTGAAAGGACATTTAGTCCAATCCCCCTGCACTCAACAGAGACATTTTCAACTAGATCAGGTTGCTCAGAGTCTTGACCAGCCTTACCTGGCATGATTCCAGGGATGGGACATCTGGGCAACCTGGGCCAGTGTCTCATCCTCCTTAACATAAGTTGTTTTTTTTTCCTTCTATCTAGTGTAAATCTCCATCTTTTAGTTTAAAACCATCACCCGTTGTCCTGTCACAACAGGTCTTGCTGAAAAGTACTGAAAGGCTGCAAGAAGGTCTCCCTGGAGCCTTCTCCAGGTTGAACAAGCCCAACTCTCTCAACCTGTAGTCACAGCAGAGAAGTTCCAGCCCTCAGATCATTGTTGTGGCCTCCTCTGGAGCCATTCCAACAGGTCCATGTCTCTGCTGTGCTGAGCACTCCAGAGCTGGGCCTAGCCCTGCAGATGAGGTCTCCCCAGAGCAGAGCAGAGGGGCACAATCCTCTCCCTGCCCTGCTGCTGGGGATGCAGCCCAGGGCACTGTTGGCTCCTACACTGTGACACAGATGATATTTTGCAGTTTCTTGTAAATCATTTTGAACATATCTTTGGTAGGTTTGCAGCCTGTGGGATCTCTGTGGAGCTGCAGCAGACCTGCATCTGTAGTACTATTACCATCAGAAAATGCCCAGAGCCATGGGCCTGATGGGGCTCTGCCCAGGGTTCTGTGATCATATTTAACATGACTGAGCCAAGCAGGACCCTACAGCAGTTTGTCAGAGCTGGATAGTGGCCTTGTAGCTGCAAGGTTAAATAAAGCAGGCCTTGAAATGCAGATGTGAGAAATGGGAGTGCTGACACAGAGGTAAATCAATGAAGATAACAGTGGCAGTGAGAAACGCCACTGCCTACTCCCTTCCTGAAGTCCTGCAGGTTTCCAACTTGCTTTGAACAAAGGCTTGTCTGACAAATGGCTTTGGAAAACTTATTTTTAACTGATCAGCAGCAGAGGTGAGCCTGGAAATTGTTTTTTCCTTTGCTGAGATGACCAAACTTCAGTAAAGTCACTCTGCTAAGAGTATTTTCAGCCTTGCCTTTTATGCCTAGTCCTTCCCTTCAGCTCCATGCCTGCATAGTTATGAGGATAGCTCAGCACTGGGAAGCTTTGTAGCCTGCTAGCCCCCAGTGTGTTTGGATGGAGCCCAATGTGGCTGGTGTAGCACCAGCACTTGTACCTGCTGTGGGGAGTGCTGGTGGGCTTGAGAAAATACTTACATACAAACAAATCTGAGAATTTGGTGACCTATCTGCAGGCAATTTCTAGGTGGTGAAAGGTGAAGCCACTGGATCTGTCTATAGTGAATGATTCATTCATTTGCTTTCTTCCACTCAGAGTCTGATCTGTGGTGAACAAGGCAAGCAAAAACTTCATCTAGGAGTGCCAGCTGCTGGGGCTGATGTTGTCAAGGCTGAGATATTGATCTTCTACCCCTGGCATTTGATGAGTCCCAGCTCCAGAGGATATCAACAGTCTGCAAATCCCTAGGGCTGCAGAGAGCTGTGGCTTCTGCCATCCCTCAGGAAAGGCTGGGCAGCAGCAGGATGCTGCCCAAAGGGTGGGAGCTAGTCTCCAGGTTTTATTCTTCAGCTTTGTCTGGAGGAGCGTGTGGCTATCTGAAGCTTGCAACATTAAATTAGTCCAGCCCTTCAGCCTGGGAAGGAGGGATTTGTTCACACAGACAAGTGAATTATTGTTACAATTTGCAAGAGGTAACCTCACTGAATCTCTCACACAGCTGCATGGAGGGCTTGCAACAGTGGCAAGGTTAATACAGAGCATCCATCATTTCCATTAATAGATGGCAGTGCTGTGTAGATCCCTTGTGTGGTCTGCCTTTAATTATTTTTTAAGGTGGCCTCTGTGTATTTATTTTGCATTGAAGGTTGAAGTGGAGAAGGCAGGTCAGCTCTGTGGCCTGGCTGATCAAACCTGCTCATCATCACACTTTCTGTACAAGGACCTTCCCCACGCAAATAAAGCCTTGGAGCAGAAGAAATAGATTTAAAAAAATGTGCAGGTGCAGCCTGTATTTGTGAGAAGGTAGGTTTGGAATAGACTTTTACCTTTTTTGGGTGGTAGAGGGGAAGAATAGGGTGGTTTTTTTCCCCCTCCAAAACACAGAGGGAACACTGATCTGCCTTTAATAGCTCCAAGTCCTAGGTGCACTAAGGGTGAAGAGAACAGTGCTAGTGTAGGTATCCCTTGTTACTACTCTGTTAGTGGTCAGAACTGCTCCAATACTTCAATTTAATAATCTAGTTTATAGTCCATGTTATATTTTTAAAAAGATGTCTGTTAGCTGAGAATGAAATTACTTGCAAAGATCTCTGTTGCCTTTATCTGTCCTTTGGGCATCCAATTGACTTCACAAGATTTACACCACATGCACATGAAACACAAAGTAGCAGAGGTTTGCCAGCTTCTCACACCTTGCCTTGCCTATTTCACAGTAATATTTACATACAGAGGTCCATATAGAACAAATATTTCTTGCCTATGTATATAGGAAAATACCAAAATGAGTATTAAAAGCAGCAGCCAAATAAACCCACCCTACATGCAGTAATCTTAAGAACAGACAGAGAATGGTAGCAGGAACAAGCCCTCTGGCCCAAATAGAAGGAGGAAAGTTTTGTGTCCTGGGGAAAAGAACAGAAGGTCAGACTCAAGTTTTTGTGGTAAGTCTAGCCCCTGTTGCCATTGATTTATGGTCTCTTCTGTATTTGCTTTCACAATGGTCACTGAAGAAGGTCTGGATCCAGTCTAATATAAATGGTGATCATGCCAAGAATGAAACACAGAGGATGGCTTCAGATTTATTCTTGACTTGCTTCTTCTGGCACCTGCAGGACCCAAGAGTATGGATTGGGAGACTGTGCTGTGAGATGGATTGGGAACTGGCTGAAGGACAGAGCCCAGAGAGTTGTGGTCAGTGGAGCAGAATCTAACTGGAGTTCTGTGACTAGTGGTGTGCCCCAGGGGTCAGTGCTGGGGCCAGGACTGTTCAATATATTCATCAATGATCTGGATGAAGGGGGAGAGTGTTCCCTCAGCAAGTTTGCAGATGATCCCAAGCTTGGAGCAGTGGCTGGCACACCAGGAGCTGTGCTGCCATCCAGAGTGACCTGGACAGGCTAGAGACATGGGCAGGGAGAAACTTAATGACATTTAACAAGGGGAAGTGTAAAGTACTGCATGTGGGAAAGAACANCCAGAGCACTGGCCCAGGCTGCCCAGGAGGCTGTGGAGTCTCCTTGTGTGGAGCCATTGCAGAGCTGCCTGGACACATTGCTGTGTGAGCTGGTCTAGGTGATCCTGCTCTGGCAGGGGGGTTGCACTAGATGATCTTTCTAGGGCCCTTCCAACCCCTGACGTGTTGACATTTGTGTATGTGCCCAGCTCTGTGTGAGCATTGGGCTGGGTCTGCATCTGTGGACTGGACTGGAAAGGCTCTTCCATCATGGTCTGCAAAGCAAGGAGAAGAAGAGGAAGACACTCTAGACCATCTCTGAACACAAGCTGCAAGCCTGGCAAATCCCTGCCTGCTGTCTGTGGAGCTAGGACATCCTGCCATCACCAACCTGGGGGCTGTGGACATCCCTGCTGGTACAGGTGTGTAAGGAAACTCTAACTTCAGTCTCTTTTCTCTAACTCTGCCTCTGTCTCTCTAGATACCTTTAAGAAATTGTTCATGAGAAAAATGTACAGCTAACAGCTTCTTGGTGAGAATGCTGAATGATTTCATCACATGATGTACTAAAAGTATAATCTCCTACACTGAAGAGCTCTAGGAGCTCCTTAAGCTTTTATGGCTGGACCTCTAGTTATCTCCTGGTGTGCTTTAGTTGCTGCAAATTTTGGTGTCATGAAGTGTGGAGAAAAGTTGTTTGCAGATTATGTCTAATCCAGTGTTCTGACCATCCCAAATAATACCCAACCTCCAATGAACACAAACCTCTGAGGGGTCATTAAAATTCCTTCTCAGTCCTGATCATTAAACAAACCATACAAGAGGCAGACTCCATACCTGGGAAAAGTGGCATGTTAATGGAGATGCACCCAGCATAATTGCTGTCATCCATCACCCCTGTCCTGCTGCTGTTGACAAAGTGCAGCTAAATATTTAAATAAGCCTTTTTTCTTCAGAAGCCAAAGGATTAGATGCAGCCAAATTTCTCAGTCTAGTCAGCAAACGATACAAATCCAGGGATTAAACAGGATTTGCTGGAGTGAATGAGAGCTGCTTCTGCATTATGCTTTATGAAAAAAATATGCTTTGCTGCCAAGACTGTTGCTTGGGGCAAGGAGGGGAGGAGAGACAATTCTCCTTCTTATTGAAAGCAAGCAAAATAGAATTAGTTCCTCTTTACTCGGCAGTTATCATTTACTTTGAGGGTGTAGTTGAAGGAAAATGTGGCTTTCCCAAGCCCCATTAGACACCTGCAATCCATTTGAAATGAAGATGTAAAGGTTACAGGGCTCTGTTCATGTGTTGTTCTTCAGGGTCAGCTCCTTGGAAAGCTTGTCCAGATACCACCAGTAAGAGAGAAATGCTTGTGGAAGTCATTTTAACTTGGACACATGTTGGCATGCTGCTCTTCCCCACATGTTGGTGATGACTACTGAGTTTATTGGGTAAGATAAGAGTTTCTCATTAAAGCACAAGAGGTACTTGGAGAAGGAGAGAAAAAAGGGTTCACAAACACAAGAAGAGATATTTGCTGGGGCTGGTTGGGAATGTTTTGAGCAAAACTTTTCGTTTGGAATGTGCCAGTTCCTTAAAAGTGAATGAAATCATTCACAGGCAATAATGGTATTGATTTAAAAAAAAAAACCCAACAAAAAACCCTGTGTAAATGTCTAGGCTTTAGTTATTGCTTTTCTCCAGCATAAAATAACTTGGTTTTATTCATTTGTCTTTACCCATAATAATGTTGGTATAAAAAAATCAGAGTGAACTGAACTGATTCAAACAAAATTGAACTGAAATGTCTGAAATGACCCAAACCCAAGGAGAAGTTACAAGTCTCCCTTGGAATCTTGAGTTTTTAAAACTGATGTGAGATTGAAGCTTTATGCTGATCTGAACAGGAGGAGAATGCCAATATCTCCCATCATTGTTCATGAGGTAGGAAAAACAGGTTCCTGGCCTTTCTTAGAGATGTCTCAGCATTGTTTGGCAACTAGCAGGAGTGATTTGTGAATTATTTTCCCAGGAAGTGTGAAATCCCCTTAAATCTTGTTTTTTCTGATGGCTGCCTGTTGGTGAGGGGGAGGAAGAAGAGATTCATCTTTGCAGTGATAGCAAAAAAGTTTGCATGTCTTAGCATTTCGTAGGTAGTGCCCTAGATTTGTTGGTCTGTCTGATTTAGAAGCTAAGCACAAGTCCTGTCCATTCTCTTTAGGCAAGGTATGAATCTCAAGCAGAATTGCACTAAATGACTTGGCCAAAGCTAATGCTTTTCTGCAGCTTTGGGGAAGACTTTTTCTCCCAGTACTTTATTTCTCTTTGCATACTCACAATAATTTCCTGCAGAATCTGAACTCTGATAACATCTGAACAGAACTCTGTTCAAGGCTCAAGATTTTACCTCTCTCCCTGGTACATCTGTCCAAGGATTGCATGTGCTCATCTTGTCAGATCAAATGTTACATGCTTTTGCCCCTTGAATCAGTCAATGTCAGGGATTCAAAGCTCATGCCCACCTCTAGGGAAAGACATCAGCATTTAGAAACCAGGGAGGAAAAAAAAATTAAAATGGTAAGATAAATGCTTTTCAGCTCAGGCTTGCAAGGGACTGTAGAGTGAATATCTTCCCCTAAAGGATGAGAAATAAAACTGTTCTACCCTTACACTATAGAGAGAAGGCTCTAGTGGAAATTAAATAGATTATTCCTTATGACTTTATTAAAATTCTACTGAGATGTCTGAAAATGCAGAAGCCTGTTGCTCTACCAGGGAATTCAGTGTGTTTCATCTTTGTGAATTGATAGTGATACATAAATGTCAGCTTTGTTGAACATGTCTGCACTGTCTGGCTATCCAAACAGTATTAATTAACTCCCAAAGTCCTGTTCCAGCATGCCTTTAGAATTCATTTAAAAACTTCCACTAGAGCCCTTGCTAGACAAAAGCAGACTAGAAATATGGTGCACATTTTTTAGTCAGAGTAATTAACCACTGAAATAAATTACCCAGAGGCAAGGTGGATTCTCCATCATTTGAAGTCTTTAGCTCGAAGCTAAATGTCTTTGTGAAAGATATGTCATAGCTCCAAGAGGAGTTATAAGTTTGAGGTCTGTAGAACATGCTTATGCATTTACAGCTTCATTGAGCAAGGTCTGTAGGAGAGTTATTCATGTTCTGGGCACCATTTATAGCCATCAGAGGTGGGCTACAGCTCTCCTGCTAGCTGGGAGCAGGACCCAACACTTGGCCACTTCTCAGGAAAATTCTTAGTACCTGCAGCCCACAGTGAAATCAGCTGGCCAAAGTATAGAGGCAGAGAACCATTTTGGTTGAAAAAGAACTTTAAGATCAAGTCCAAGCAGTAACCAGCACTGCTAGGTCACCACTAAACCATGTTCCTCAGCACCACATCTCCATGTCTTTTCAGTCCCTCCAGGGATGGTGATTCCACCACTGCCCTGGGCAGCCTGGGCCAGGCCTTCACAAGCCTTTTAAAGAAGAATTTTTTCCTCATACCCAACCTAAACCTCCCCAGCAAAACTTGAGGCCATTTCCTCTTGTCCTCTTTCCTGTTCTCTGAGGTCTTATTTTGCCTGAAGGAAGTCTGCAAACCTCAGTTGAGTGTTAGCCTGAAAAAGTTGTGAATTGGTAAAAAGAGCAAGTTTCTTTGGATCTTCAGGCAGCAATGGGTTTCACCTAAAACTGTGCCTCTGGAGAGGGCTCAGGAAGTCTTTTTGGTGTGGTATCTGTTTGCTAATGCTCTATTTCTCCCCACCTCTGTGTGTAAAGGCCACATCCACCCAGGCCAGAGAACTGAGACAAAGGGAATGGATAAAACATAGCAGTCAAATTAGGAATAAAGGGATGTGCATGGTGCAAGCTTCAGGTGCTCAGCCTTGCAAGGCTATTCCAGAAACACCCTGAAGGCAAAAGTTTGAAGAGGCAGGAGGCAGCTCTGTATGATCCCCAGTACAGGTTGATGTCAGATTAGCTTGTCTCAGCCAAGCTGAAAGCTGCTGGATAATGTGATTAAACAATAAGCATTTTGTCACTGTAATGAATCCTGGCATCCATCTTTCTGATGTGATTAAATCAGTTTGCAGACAAATCCTTCATTTCTGACATCAGGTCACTGCATGAGGATGCAGTTTGGTTTTATATGTTTGGGGGTTTGAGTTGGTTTTGTTTTGTTGTTTGTTTGTTTGTTTTAATTTAGGTACTTAGTTAATTAAGGTGCTGCAAGCAGGAACAAGGTCACTCTGCCTTGGTAAATGGCAGGGAGTGTCCAGCACTCTGTGTGCTCAGCTGTGGATGCTGATGAGTCTCTGCCTGGTGAAATAGTGTCTGGTTTCTTCCTCAGTGAGAGCCCTCCCCCAGCATCCATACACACAAAGAAATGTGTTGTCTCCATGCTCCTGGACTCCACTCCTTAACAGTATCACACAAGGCCCAGTGGGACTAGCTGAACAGGATTGTGCCCCAAGGCATGCAGAAAGCTGTTCAAGGGCCATATAACTATTGTCATTGATAGAAAGGTCCTTTCTTGGCAGTTGTGGTGCTTGCAGGTGAAAGGAGGCTTTGCAAATACACTATCAACCATTCACAATTAACTTGGTTGTTGATGGCATTCCATAAATGTTTAAAAACACTGAAGGAGAAGTAACAAATGGTTGATTTGTTTTCTTGACTGCAGCTGCTGCAGGCTTGCACTGTTTATATGCAATTCTTTATTACACTTAACACCAGTGAATATACCTTCTACCCCACACTTTTAAAACAGGGTAATGAGATCTCTTCTGTATTTACTGCAGAGTAAAGAAAACTACCTGCAGTTCAGCCCAGACTTGAAAACCTAGCAAGTCAGCACCCAGCTTCATCACTCTGATTCTCAGGGGTTTAGGGGATCACTCAAATCCCACCTGTGGAAATGTTGACACATTTCCTGCTTCCAAGCATGTCACTTCTACAAACAGTGCTTTAGCCCAGATGTTTTCACCATCTCCTGAAACCTGTGTGCAGGTTCTTTCCTGCCCACTGTGCTTAGCTGGAGGATCCAGAGCCACAAACAGCAACTCTTTGCTCTGCCATCCATGCAGTGCCTGGCATGCATTGCCATTAACTAGTGCATTAGTGTATGAACTTACCCTTCCTCTAGATACCTTGTAAATCCAAAATTATCTGGTGTTTTCTGCCAGGGCTTCCTTTCATTTATCTTTAGGAGCTGCAAATGTACTTTGCACTCAGGTGCAAGTCTCAGCAGTTTAAATACTGATGCCTGAATCTTTGTCTTCAACCTTATTTCTCTTTGGTACCACTGTAGTAATTCACAGGGCACAGATTACAGGTTTGGTTATGGGTATGAAAAGGGGGGGGGGGGGGGG